>APFE030945484.1:39523-91538 GCA_000404065.3 Pinus taeda | reverse complement strand
ATATCACATTCTAATTTCTAAATAGTAAATTTTGATTCTATTTATTTTTTTAAAATGAACTATGAACTTTGAAAAGTAATTATATTTTAATTTGATTAGATAACTTGCAACCTGCAATTTAATATGGATAAAAAACTATATTTCGGTATATATATATAAAATGTGTCCCCCGTGTCTTGTTTCCAGGTCGTTGCGTTTCGTATTGAATACTCGTATTTACATGTCCTCCATGTCTCGTGTCCTCGTGTCATGTGACTTAGCTTAGACAATATTGATGTATTGTCTCCGTGGAGGGTGGAGTCTAAGGAGCCCCTCTTGGAGGAGTCACCTTCATGGTTAGAGCCAGTGGCAGATGATCCATAAGAGTAGGGGCAACGAGAGGAGGACTCAGAGTCAGAGGAGCAGCAGCACTCAGAGGAGGAGCAGGAGGAGGAGAGGAGGACACTGTGGGAGCATCAGCATCAACACCATCTGCTATAGATATAGGAGAGCATAGCCCCATACCTAGCACTCATTATTTGACATTAGGTGCAGAGGCAAGGTCAGGGCCTCCTACTACTAGGGGCAGGCCTGGCAAACAGCCCATCATGTTTTCGTAAAAGGGGGAGAGGGCAGCGATTTCAGATAGATAGCTGCTAGTTTTATTTGTTATGCTACATATAACTCATGATGGTGAGATAATTTTATATATGTGATGTTATTTGTATTGGTTCTCCACATTTGAATCCTTGAATGGACAATTATCAGGGATCAGCAGGATATGGTATCGTCTTTGATGTATCATTTCTATTTGACATCATATATATCAGTGTTTTCTTCATATTTATGTGCCAATGTGTTTATTTCATGTTGTTATTGCTTTATATGTTTAAAAATCTTTAAAAAATGAATATATTATGCATTTTTTATGCTTGCCGATATTTGCCAATATTTTGCCGATATTTTGGCTGATATTTTCGCCGATATTGCCGATAAGATATTTTCTAGACCCTCGCCGATATTTTCCCGATACCGATATTATCAACACTGGTACAAACCAATCTGACGAAGAGAGAGAGAGAAGAATGTGTGATTGATGGATTTCCAAATGAGGTGTGAGGTCTCTTCTATTTATACACTTCGTTGTGGGTGAAGAGACACGTCCATTGGCCTTCTTGAGCCTACATTAAGTTGAGGCCAACCTGAACAATTTGCACATGTGGTCATAAATTCAAAATCACACTTTTGTTTGTCCGAATGAGATGATCTTTATATCATTCATGGACCTCTCGAAAAGAGGAATCCAATGCAATCATCATCTCCATCAAATGAGTTGTCCCAAGGTGGAATTTGGCCCTAGTTGCCAATTTTAACATAACATTAAAAAAAAAAAAATCAATCTTAGATAATTCCAACAAATTAGTATGCAAGTATAAGCCTTAATCATCAAGAAACTAGCACAATGTCCACAGTAACACAAAGAAATCAATAGAAACAAGAAAACAAATGACAAATTGCATGTGTATCCATCCATCCAATACAAGTTGATGAATTATAATAGAATAAATGAGAAGAATTTCAATAGTAGCAATGTAATAAACAACAGCAAAAACACATAAAACACCAATGGTATAGTGAGATCTAAAGTGTTGGAGGAAACCCAATGTCCAAGAGCAAAGTGTCTTAAATGAATCAATCTAACTCTTGAAAATCTCAAGGAGAGCAATTTTATCCACATCAAGAGAACTTCCAATCATCTAGTCGATTGGCTTACTAACATGGCCATATCTTCAACAAGGCATAATCGTGTTTTATGAAGATCTCAACCTTGTGGCATTTGAGTTTTGGAAAGATTATGTGCCTAACCCCTAGCACACTTGACACCCCACTTCAATATGTTGACACCCTTAGGTTCGAAGTTAGTAAACCACCCTTCCTCATCTCCCAACACCTTTTGCACATCTCAATCTATCTCTTTAGCTCACTAAACATTATGTATTTCTAGCAATGCTCTCATCATTTTCATGCTCATCTAGTTTTTGTTTTCATCTTGTATATAGCCTATCTCCTTTGTTTTAGGCATTTTGCAATTGTTATGGAAGAGACCTAGTTGCCTTATCAAAGAAAACAACTAAGAATTAGAGCTCAAGCTGTTGGCTTTCAAGGTTACTCCAAAAGTGTTTCCACCATGTTTGGGGGTGCTTTAAGAGATGTGGGGAGCATGGTGGATGGCTAACCCTTGATGTTTCATGATGGACTTGCACTGAGGTGGCTTACTCTTGAGTTGCTACACCTTGTATGGACACTTGTATGACATTCTTCCTTGGAACATGGGAGACCTATGGAGCTTGGTGGCTTCTTTATATAGGTAGCACACAGAGGGAGTTGCTTGCTTGAAGGATGTGTTGCATTGGAGGAAGAGCATTGGACACTCAAAAGGAGGGTGTTTGTTGATTTTTCAGTGCAAACAAGACTAGTACAATTTTTCAAACTGATAACTACTTCGAATGATACAATTTGACTTCTTTAGAGCATATCAATCATTAAGTAGTTACACATGAAAAATTTTAACCATTAATTTCAATAGAGCAATAGATATCACAGAAAAGACAATGAACAAGAGACACCAAAATTTCTTGGGACAAAACCCCACAAGGGGAAAAACTGGTAATCTTTCCTTATGAGAGAGAGTTCAATTCATCAAAATGTACATCGGAAAATTCCAGTCAAAATGCCAATCTCTAACCTCAATATTTGCCAAGTCAAAACCATTCAAAGGAGAGATTAATAGTCAGTGTTAGTCCACAGTCCAAGTCTACAATAAAGGGCCGAATTTTGGCCTGAGGTGGCTGGTCAAATGGCCAAAATTCGGTCTACAATTCCTCAGTCAAAGTCTTGGTTAAAGTACAAAAGTTGACCTGCAGTCAATTCTCGATCAACAGGCCAAAACAAGAGCAGAACTTCAAGCAATAATAGTCAACGGACCACAAAAACTTTGGCCTTCAAACCTCAATCAAAACTCGATCAAATCAGAGAGAAATGAATCAAGTCAATGTTGGTCAAACTTTGGTCAACACAGAACTTCTTCTTCTTCTCCTCGCACATGTGAACAGATATTGTGTTTCATATCGAATGGATGTGGTGTGATGGTGCCAAATGAGGTCAACGAATGCCCAATATATATGAGTTCTAGGAGGTGGGTTTTGACCTTGGGGTCAAACCCCTTCAAGTGTTGAGGTCGACTTGGACAACTTGAAAATACACATTTTCTTCTTTGTTTTGCCAATGAAAATACCAACCGAAGCTACTAATTTCAATAGTGTTGAGAGCTAAACACATGGGGTTGCCTGGTTGCTTGCATGGAGGCTTACACTTAAGGAAGGTTGGGTTGAGGGAGTGGACATGTAGTTGTGTCGGTCCCTGAGGAGGCACATGATCGTGGAGATGCATTGGAGCTTTGGAGCCTTAGAGGAGAAGCATTGGACATTAGCAGTAGTGCTTATGCCTTAGACTTTTGCCTTGATTGTTACTCGTTTCTCAAGCTTTAATCCATTTGCATGAGCAAGACAAATAAAGTGGTGAGCTACTTGGCCAAGATCACAAAGTTGAGAGACTAGTTGAGTGCCATTGGGACAAATATAGAAGACAAGGAGTTGGTTTCCATTACCTTGAATGGAGCTTTTACCACCATGTAGGCCTTTTTCTTAGGATATCTATGCTCAAAAGATGTTACTAGCCTTACAAATCTCTAGGATGACCTTGTGCAAGAAGTGATTAGGTTGTAAATTGTAATCCTTTTTTGTGCAACAAGAGGAAGTACAACAGATTGCTCTAATTGGGAGGAGAAAGAAGGGTGGTAATAAAAGCTACAAGAAAGAAGGCTCAAGGACAAGGAAGGACTTGACTAAGGTGGTATGTTTCCCATGTCACGAGATAGGACATTATCCAAGATGGTATTTGAAGAAGGGGAAAGCCAAATACGTTGCCACTAGTATATTGTAGGTGTAGATGAGGATTCCTCTCAGATAGAGCCCACCTTCTCCATTATATCTTGTTTATCTAATGTTGGATGGTATGTCGACAATGGAGAATCAAGATATATGACTTATGAAAAACCATTATTCACAGGGCATAGGTCCACTTGTTACTGTAGACCTCCCTTCATATAAGAGGAAGGAGAGAACTATTATCATCATTAATCAATCACTAGTTTTTATTCTTCTTTACACTTGGGTTAGAGATGTAAGAGGAGAGCTACTCTCTTTCTCTCTCTATCTCTCACATACACACACACACGTGTGTGCGTTCAATCTTCTTTGTACTTTATCTTTGTCTTAAGGCACTAGGGTTTCTTGGATTCTTGAAGTCTAGGGCTAGAGTTTGATCCCTAAGGAGGCACTAGAGGTGATACACTCTAAGTTGCACTTCTTGAGAAGGAAGAAAGGAGGAGACGCATTGCATGAGGCCAAGGAGGACTTCTAGTGGTGATTCTAGCTTGTTGGAATATCTTTGATGGAGCCATGGTTTTCTTGGTTTTTCCTAGCCAGGGTTTTGGAGAGCTTGGAGGGTTGTACTAGCTTGTGATAAGCTGAGAGTATGTAGTTAAACATCATCTCATACATATGCACAAATTTTTCAAGTATTCAAAGTTGGTTATGAAATTACCTAGCACAATTTGCTTTTCATGGGATAAAATATCTCAAAAAGAATTACAGTTGCACATATTTTTGAATTATTTTATAATAAATTCAAAGGCTAGGCAATCTAGGAGTAAGAGGTCAAATTTGGCCTATCTCAGGTGGTTGGGAGGAATGATTGGGATCCTCCCCATCCAGGTTCAATTCCCACAAGAGACATGATAAGCTTTGATGTAATGGCTTTAGGCCCTGTTGTCGAGAATGAATAGTCCCTCAAGGACCAGAACATGTATATTCCTCATATGGAATATAAAAGTATTTTCCACATGGAAAAAGAAAAGTTCTAGGAGTAAAAGCTTTTCATCCTCTGTGCCTTGTATTTTACAGATTGTACATGTTCTTTCTTCCCAGGGGGTTTTGGGTTGTGTCCACCCTCCAGTTTCAACATGTAGGTTGTTTGAATTTGTCCTAATTTTTGCAATGTTGTTCTTTATTGTCCGGCTTGTTACTTCAGATGTGTAGTTCTAGTTCTCTAGGTTAGAGTTGATCGTCTATTTCAAATAAAGAAGTTTTTTCTTGCATTTTGTATTGCCTTATATTCAATCTCTTTTCTTTGATAAAGTTTGCTAAAGATCAAAACAGAGGTATTTTAGATAAGTTAGACTTGTAAGTTTGGGTAATTCCTTCCCTATTTCAAAAGGTTAAAGGATTCTTTCCTGTATTAGAGGACTAACAGTATCGTTGAAGGAAGTCGTGCAACAACAGCAATTACAGATCTCTGATATGGAATAAGAACCTATATGTGACAATAAGCTGACCACGTATATGGAAAGACATAAGAATGTTGTAATATCATTAAGACTTGAATACATCATTCAGAGTTTCGTCTCCTATTCAATATCAGTACTTGCTTAGGAATGATTCTACAGACCAAAGGCATTGACAAAAAACAAGGTTGTTATTTATCTTTGCAATCAGGGAGACCATTACAGACCATGAGAAAGTGTAGGATTACGCATCTGCCTGCAATTTATGCAATTGTGATTTTTCTTTGAGAAAAACAATTAGAGTTTTGTTTGTATGGAAATGTATTAATAGCACTTGACTTCTTACTAGTCTTACAATCTCTTGTTGAATATTGACATTTCAAATGCATGAATTCTCATAATCTTCGGACTTTTTGGTTCATGTTTGATTTCTTCAACAGAATGTACACACGTTGAGATCTCATAAATAATAAAGACTCAAGAGACACAAAGGGTAGCATGGTATCTTAAACTCTTGGAATATCATAACTTCAAATCCCATTTTAAAGATGAAGTTAGTAGTAAGATTGAACAAATCCCATTTGAAAGATGAAGTTAATAGTAAGATTGAACAAATCCCTTTTGAAAGATGAAGTTGATAGTAAGATTGAACAAATCCCTTTTGAAAGATGAAGTTAATAGTAAGGCTGAAAGATAACAAAGAATTTAATATAGATGATAGCTTCCAATTATTATATATATCCGATTGGTTGATTTCCAAATTTAATGTTTGTATTTTTTCATAAACAACAAATTCTCAAATTAAACATGAAGCATTTTTCATTTTCAAGTCAACGACTGTAATTGTGTATCATATAATTAGTACAACCTAAATCTAACAGTGTAAAGCAACAATATTAAAGCTTAAAAAGATGGGGATAAAAGACATGATTTTACTAGCTTGCCGATCTTTGTTGATATGACTTGGTATAATTGCAAATGAATAGGTATCTGTATGGTTGCCTCCAATGGCCATAATGATCCAATCATGGTATTAGGAAAAATCATCAGTTTGGGTTCGAAGCAAATAGATGCCATCCTTGAGGATAATAAGACCTTGGAAATAAATAATGTTCCATGTGTATGTTAAGACAGTTTGTAGCAGGCATGGTAAATAGAAGTCATCTAATGATATGATGCATACTAATAAGACTCGTGAGACTATTCAGGGTGTCCTTGACTTATACCTAAAATACAAGCCAAGTTTACTCGAGAAGTAAACACTGGATCAAACTTGGTCGAGTGCTACGACTCAATAAGTTTTGTCAGGCCTCTGCGAGTTTATCAAGACTCACCAACTTCAATACACTGACTCAGCTGGTGGCATGTAAAATCTGAAAGTGAGGAAAGAAACCCTCATTCTTCACCAATTATCGTTACGTTTTAACCTTTTCCTTGGTCTCAGAAAATGTCGTATAAAGCCATATGCATGCATATTACAGCCAGATTCAGGCTATTTTCAAGGATTATCAATCGATGTAAAAGGGAAAAATGCTAGGAAGTTGATTATTTGGGAAAGAGCTTTTTTTCATGATTTACTCATACCATAGTTCATCGTCCATGGTGTTTGAACTTTGAAGTTGACTCACCGACTAAAATAAACTTTTCTACAATATCAAATAACTATTTAAACTTTGAAGTGTATGTAAACTTTCACGTTTGCTAATTAATTTACACGCCGTTATATTCATTTTGATGTCTATGAAGAACATTTGTCGTGAAATAGAAAATCTTTCTTTTCTTGAGAATATTTTAAGTATTTTTCAGGTTTTTAATTTGCAGAGTTGCGTATTTCCCAAGTTCGAGCCAAACCCTTACTCATCGTCTTGCCGAACCGATCCCAATACTGAATTGCGTGAGTTTGTAACAGTCATACAAGATATATTTAATTTCCAATGACTTTCTGCAACCACCGTCAGCTAACATTCCAACTGATATGATTCATCATATGTTATTAACTTATTTCACTTGATTTGAAATGCCTGCCTAAATAATTTGAATGCAAACTTAGACAGCAACAATTTCCCAATATAAGAGAAGAGCATTGGGCAGGGTGAAAAAGAACAGAAACAAGTAACTCTTCAAAACAATATCATGTGAACAAACCAAGAAAAAAGTGTAAGCATCAAACAAACAGTGGAATGTATGCAGTACCTCGGCTGAAATTCCCAGACTTCAACTAGCTCATTTCCATGGCTGTCGTTCCAGCGCACCTTCCGTCTCCCGGTCAATTCTTGCTCTTGCTCTGTAATAGCAGAAGGCCCCCTATTCCCCCCTCTACCTGAAAGCAAAGAGTCATTCAAATCCTTCTCTCTTCTGTCATCTACAACTTGTTGCGCCACTGTCGTTGTCCTGCTCAAATATTCTTGCTCAGGATGATGTTGCTGCTGCTGCTGTGAGCCCTGGGATATCAGTTGCTTGTTAGCATCAACACCATTATGAGAAATAACTACCTGCTTGTTTGCACAAATACCATTCACAGAGTGCTTGGATTCGTCTCTCAAGAAAGCGTTGTGGGCATCGAGAGTCCGAGGAGCCACTAAGGCCGCCACAGGTGCCATCTATTCATTCCCGTCGTTACTTCCTAATTTCATTCACCTGATGCAGCAGGGTACGAGTTCGAAACCTGCCGGGGAACAATAAACCAAAACATGTACCAATTCCTGAAAAATAAAGGCTACTACATTCTCCTACCACACCCCAAATCCATTCATGCCCCCAAACTGCTGATTTTTAACGCTAATGGAAGTCTCCTCCAAAATCCCAAGGGTCTCGCAGGCAATCCATTCCCCTCTCCTCCAAAATCTGTCAATAACGTCGAAATCAGTATATATAAACTGAAAATAAAATAATTTCACAATCCTGAAAGGATTCAACCTCCTTTCGATCTACCATGTGGGTGTGGAACGAGCAGTAAGGATTGATTCCTACAGAATCATGTTGGGGAGCTAAAATTCCAACCATTTACTACTATCATAAGAGACCATGGATTGGAATCAGTTACTTGAAATGACTGAAATTTACCTTAACATAACAACAGGAGGAGTCATCATATTGGTTCCATGCAAAACTGGTACTGAAATTTACCTTAAAGAAATGGATTTGGGACAGTTTTTTAACAACTCAATTGGATCTGAACCTAACGCTCGCATGGCAATCACAAGTAATGAATCAATGATCATCATAATATGTATTTGTGCATGGGTATTTACCAACCTGGGTTTGGATTGGCTGGATCGATGCTGTCACTGGCCAACTACGCTGCACCAAACCCTCGCCGCCTCTTCCTCGACAAAATCGGAAAAACTCTCGAAGTTAACGGGGCAAGTCTCAATGTCCACACTCTGGTCGGTGCAAAAAGGGGTTTTTCCCCAAATTTATATGCAATTAATTTCAGTATCGAATATCTGTGTGAGGGAAGTGGGTGTTTTTTGGGATTCTTTTTAACTGTGTGGGGAAGTTTATGTTTTGTGGATTTTTTGTTTTTTTCTCACTGTGAATTCCAACATCGGCGGCAAATTCTAACTGGCCGTAGTTTACTCGGTGGTGAATATGTCCTGTTCTGATTGGAATTTGGCAAACAACATTGTGATTATGATCAGAATAGATTATAATTTTGACATTTTATGTCTTTCAAATAATTCTAAAACAAATAGATTCCATATTTAAAGGAATGAAATTGAAATTTTAATTAACAAAATCACATATTCTCATTTTTAGTTAAAAAATTATGCTAACTAAAAATGATCAAAATCTTACTTAAACAAACATTTCAGTTAGCTTTAAACTATTTTTTCCTAAATCTTATTCTAGAAAATCGCTTAATTAATTGACCGCCACACAAATTCATGAAATCGTAACTCAAAGGAAATATTTAACACCATTTAATGAAAAAGAAAATCTACGCAACTTTCACTCAAAAATACATCATAATTGCTGCTGAGAAGATTTTAACATTAAAACGAACAGTGTTATGAAATCGAATCAGCGATAAAAATATTTGATACCAGACATTGTTCTCCTTTTACCAGAACGAACACCTGTTATTGATTTTTTGGCCTTTTTGAACCAACCAATCCAGATTGAATACTTTAGAGATCACTGGGCATAGTAATGGAATCTGGTTTTATCCACTGAGCAGAGTACTTCAATTATATCTGGCCAAAAACCATACACAAGGGAATCTGATTTTATCCAACGAAGAAATTCATTTGCTCATTATGTGATGAGTGAAGAAAAATAATACGCTAGGCTACAGATGGTATAGAGAATCTAGTGCATGCAGCAAGCAAGTATTTTTTTTGTTTGGGGGTGTAAAAAGGTTAAAATTAAAATAAGGAACGTACAGTGAAAGGAGAAGTTCAATGATAACGATTTTATGGATAAGGAAATTTTGAGTTTTTAAATTAAAAAAATAAATAAATAAATAATGAGCTGATATGGATGAGGAAATTTTGAGTTTTTAAATTAAAAATAAATAATGAGTTTATATTTAAAATAAAAAGTAAATTTGAATTAGGGTGTGTTAAAAGAGACATAATGGAGAGAATAATAAGTCATAATTAAAGATTTTAAGGTGCTATTTATAAGTTTAATTGACTTTAAGTTGTTTAATCTGTGGTGGCTCAAGGTTTTTCAAGGCACTAAATTTATTTATGTATTCAAAAAAATATTTTAAATAACAAAAAAACGCAATCTTGTTTGAAATTGTATCATCTATTCTATTGAAAAAGGTTATTCGTCTATTAGTTAGACTATTCCATAAAAATATGAGAGATGATATTGAAGTAATTAGAACGACATAAATGATAAAATAAGAAATATGTAGATATGTGATATTAAGTTCTAGAAAGGAATGATAAAAGAGAGGGATATATCACTGGATTCTATTGAAAAATACTATTTTGTCTATTAGTTGGACTACATAAAAATGTATGAGAGATGAT
Source organism: Pinus taeda (assembly GCA_000404065.3). Lineage (NCBI taxonomy): Eukaryota > Viridiplantae > Streptophyta > Pinopsida > Pinales > Pinaceae > Pinus > Pinus taeda. Next base: position 81,170 of record APFE030945484.1, on the reverse strand, counting down.
ATTGAAGTAATTAGAAAGATATAAGAGGATAGACCTTATAGGAAAGCTTCTGAACGAAAACTTGGTTTGGAGAAAAACTGAGGAGACGAAGGAAGCGACCCAACGAGGGTTAGGGAAACGGTGCAGTCCTTGCGCTGTTGTCACCGTACAGCCACCCCCGTTCCTTTTATGTCGTTCTTCCATCACGGGCAAGCATATTCCAAGCTCCCTCTTCCATTTCATTCCACCTACTTCCCAGCCTCAACAGCGATGGGCACAGAATTTTTTGAGACGGCAGCTAGCGTGGGTTTTTCGAAGTGGTTATGGAGGATTTAGTAGATTATTCAGAGGGCACCCCCACTGGACAACTCCACATGCAAACTCGTCAGTCCTGCATCGGTACAACAATGAGCTTATGGACGAGATAAAGACACTACCCTCTTGTTCTGGACCCTTAAGCTCGGTTGCCACTCCTCCAGTGCTCATCCCCTCCTGGTCGCCTTTCTCATCCATTGCAAAGTTGTCGATAGCCCAAACCCTTGTGTTTAGCTCCAAAGGAACCACTCTCGCTGGCTCATCTACAGGCTATGCTTCTTTCCCCCCATCAGCAAGCTCTAACAACCCCTCATCGGCTCCCCCTAGTCTCTCACCAGGGATCCCTGCGGCCTTAATCTCCATGGCTCCCCCTTTAGGTAGCTTTACTCTGATTCCGCCAGTCTCTGGAGCTTTCCCATAGAGGCATTCCTCGGCGCCTTCGAACCCTAACCTTCCCATAGCCCCGCCTTTGAGAGGTTCCCCACAAGCCCATTTTGAGGTAGGGTTCCGACCAAATAAGAAGTCGAGGTGCGTAAGATCTAAAGCAAAAGAAGCATTCCTCTGTCTTGGAGAGGACATCCAGTTGGGAGACACAATGGAAACAGCAGACGGGGTTCTGGTAGGCAGAGTACGAGGAAGAAATTAAACAGCAGCTAGGTTGAAGCAATGGGCGGCAGAAGTATAGGGCCATCATCTAGCTGACCTCCCCTTTGTACAACCCTTTGTTAAGGGTTGGTTTGTGCTAAGATTTGCACGAGCTGAACACACAAACTGGGTCCTCTCATCAGTATGGCACATTGAACAGGCTCCTGTCCTGCTGTGTAGATGGAATCCACTTTTTGATCCAGAGAGCGAACACTTAGGTGCAGGCCCTCTTTGGGTGCAATTACCAGGTCTTCCCCTTCAGTTCTGGTCCGAGGATGTATTTAGGCACATTGGAAATATCCTCGGCACATATCTGGACCATGACAAAGCCTATCTGTCAACTGGTATGATGGCTTATGCAAGAATCTTGGTCCATTTGGATGCCAGGGAGGGTTTACAAGGGCACATTACTCTTCAATGGAGAAATATATCAAGAGCGTAGATATTGGATTACAAAGGGGTGCCCTTCCATTGCAGAAGGTGCCATAAGGTTGGCCATCTCTTTCAAGACTGCCCTCTTAGCAATAAGGCAAAGGCTGGGGTGATAGGCAAGGAAATGTCAGCAAGGAATCATCAAGCAAAAGAAAATCCCCCTCCATCAGGAGAGGCAAAGACACATGCTCACGCTGAAGCAATCAAAGAAACCCCTTCCAAGGAGGCCTCGAAGAAGTAGGCTAAATCACGGTATCGACCTCCCTCTCCTCCGCTCACTAAGGCAAGGGCGGCTGCCGGGGCTGCAGGTCTTCTGGGTAAGAGCTCTTTGGCTCCCTATTCATCTCAAAATTGTGCTCCTTCTAATAGTATCTCTCATTCTGCATTTTCTAATTCTAAGATTAATGAAGGTCCATCTCAGTCCCCTGCCTCTGCGACATGCCCTCTCCTTTCTCCCCTCCCCTCTTTCTCCTTCATCCCTCCCTCCATTCTGGAACCCCCCCCCCCCTTTCCCTTACTCAGGAGTCTGATCTCCCTCCTCCCTGTTACCCGACTCGTTCCAAGACAAAGACCCTTGTCCCAGACCTATTAGGCATTGATCTTGACTCGACCCCTTTCCCTCATAAGCTCCCCCGCGGTCGTCCATCTTCTCTATCCAAGGCTAAATTACAAGCAGAGGAGGACGTAGCCTCAGGAGGCAAATCACTATCCACGGGGCTTCTGTAAAGCATTGAACGCCCTGGCAAGAAACCCCCACCCCCCCCCCCCCATGAAGTTCCTCTCTTTCAAAACTATAGAGGGTTAGCTAGGCCTGATAAGAAACTAGCCTTTCGAAGACTGATCATGGCAGACCCTGTTGATGTAATTCTCCTGCAAGAAACCTTGGGTAACGTTGAAGCTATCTCCGATTTGCTCGTTTCGATGCTCCCAGGTTGGTCTTTTCAGGCCCTTGATGCATCCAAGAGTTCAGGAGGCATGGCCCTATGCTTTAACACCTAGTCCATCAATCTTATTAACTGTTGGGGCGGCCCTGAGCATTTGAGGGCAGATATTTTCTTAGCAAAACTGGGTACTGAGATCATGCTCATTAATGTATATGCACCTTGCCACCATAGGATTGAGTTTTGGGAAAATCTTTTGAGCTATGAGATTTTTCGGAAGGACCTTCTAATATTGGGAGGGGACCTTAATTTCTCATTAGGGCACACAGAATCCTAGGGTCACCATGCCCAGTCTGACCCCCAATTAGATTTCTTTGAGAACATTTTGGAATTGCACAACCTGGTGGACATCCCCTTAGCAAAACTGTATCCCACCTGGAGGAATAACAGAGTCGAGAAAGCTAGCTTTTCCAAAAGACTAGATCGCTTCCTTCTCAAGGAAGGCCTTCTAAGCATAGGGCTCAACCTCAAGCAATGGGTTGGATTAGGAGGACTATCAAATCATCTGCCTATTTACTTTGAAATCAGAGGAAGGATTGATAAGCCTAAGGGTTCTTTCAAATTCAACTCTTCCTGGCTAAAAGAGGCATCCTATACTCACATGGTCAAGAACTTCTGGAAGGCTCACCCCCTGATGCCAAAGGGAATATTGCAGAGGGCTTTGTGTCTAATCTAAAAGAATCGAAGAAACTCTCTAAAATTTGGGCACATAACAAGAGAGTGCAGGATGACAGAACCCTTCGAGAGACCGAAGCTGAGATAGCTGATTATGAGAATGATAAGGGTGGAGTCTTCTCATCAATTGATCAAAAGGACAAGCTCACATCTCTATATGCCTCTCAAGGCAAAATATTAAAGGATAGAGAAGAGACATGGAGACTGTGAAGCAGGGCAATCTAGCTGCTTGAAGGTGATGAGAACACGAAATTCTATCACAAATTTGCAAATGGAAGGAAAGCATTCAACACTATATGGCAACTCAATAATGAGAATGGGATTCCCATAAACATATTCCCTCAGCTATCAGTTATGGCAACTTCTCACTTCAAGCAGACTTACAAAGCTCCAACCAATGTCTCCCTAGCGGAAATCATTCGCGTAGCTCAACTCTTCCCCCGTTTTGTGGATCAAGAGGAGGCATTGGATTTGGTAAAGGAAGTCTCAATGGGAGAGCTAGAGGCTACTCTAAAATGCTTTAAGAGAGACAAGAGTCTAGGACTGGATGGCTGGACAGTGGAGTTCTTTCTGGCTTTCTTTGAAACTTTAGGCCCAGATCTCCTCAAGGTTGTAGAGGCTTCAAGGAGTGAAGGCAAGATGCTCAAAGCCTTCAACTCCACTTTTGTTTCCCTCATCCCCAAAGCCGCCAACCCAGCCTCCTTTGATGAATTTCAGCTCATTTCTCTGTGTAATTGTATCTACAAAATTATAGCTAAGATCGTAGCCAATCGCCTGCGGCCTATTTTATCCTCCCATATCTCACCAGAGCAGTTTGCCTTCCTCCAAGATAGGCAGATCCATGAGGCGATTGGAACAACATAGGAGGTTCTGCACTCCCTTCGGACTAAGAAAAAGAAAGGTATGATACTTAAGATGGATCTCTTAAGATTCTTAAAGCTGGCTCTATTTAAGAATGCTTTTAACTCATATAGAGTTCCCCTTTGTCTTCATTAAATGGATTATGTGTTGTATCTCTAATATACCTTTCAGTGTGTTGATAAACATAGCGATTTTCCCCTTCTTTCACTCAAAAAGAGGTCTTAGATAAGGATGCCCTTTATCCCCATTACTCTTTCTGCTTATCATGGAAGGTCTTAGCAGGCTCATCAAAGACAACCACTCCAAAGGCAGACTTCAAGGAATCAAAATCACTGATGGATGCATTGTGACTCACTTGTTATTTGTGGATGATGTCTTGATCTTCCTTAATGGAGGCATAGGGGACTTGACATCCCTGAAGAACTCATTCTCCCTTTTTCAGACTGCCACTGGAATGATTGTAAACTGCAAGAAGTCCACAATAACAACACCCAGCTGCTCGCCCCATGAGACTCATTATGCCCTCCTTCGGTTCAACTTCACCCTTCTAAGAATGGAGGAGGGGCTTCATTATTTGGGCTACAAGCTCAAACCCCTAGGCTACAAAATAGTAGACTAGGTCTGGCTAATAGAAAAACTGAAAAAAAAAAAAAAAAAAAAAAAAAAAAAAAAAAAAGCCTATCATAAGTACTTATCCCGGGTCGACAGATTAACTCTAATAAAAGCAGTATTGGAGGCTACCTCGGTGTACTGGATGGCTCTGGCTTGGATTCTGAGAGGCGTTCTTGCTAGGATTCAAGCCCTCTGCAGCTGGTTCCTTTGGAAAGGCAATCAACCCAGCAGAATCTTTGCCTGGGTCAAATGGGAGGCTCTATCTATTCCAAAAAAATGGGGAGGTTGGGGAATCAAGAAGCTGAAGGACTTCTCAGCTTTAGCAGCAAAGATCGGCTGGCATCTCATCACCTCAAATAGCCTGTGTATAAAGGTGGCCACATCCAAATACATTGCTCCTCTAAATGTGTTGGACTGGCTCAGACAACCCTCAAGAGCCACATCATGGATATCAGTAATCTGGAAGGCAGTGCTAAAATCTCTGGAGATCATTAGATCTAGCCTCACATGGAGAATACAAGATGGCAACACTGTGAGGATCGGGGAGGATCCCTGGATTAGATGTGAAAATGCCCACAGATTGCCCCCCGAGCTTAAAGTTTGCCTCAACTAAGTGGGTATTACTCATATCAGCCAAAGTGCAGACCCATACCTGGAAAAGTTATACAGCGACTTTGACCGAAGCACAAATCAGAATCCGAGAAGGGGTAGATGAATTAATATGGGCACATGTAAAATCTGGGAATACTCTCCTAAGGAGGCTTATTTGGTTCTAGCAGAAAAATACAAACCTCAAGCTCTCGAGCCATGGTGGCAAAATTTATGGAAGCTCAAGGCCCCCCCAAGGACTCGACTCCTCATGTGGTCAATCCTTAAAAACAAGACCCCAACAGGGGATAACCTCCTTAAACGCGCACAGAATGAACCTTTTTGGTGCTGTCTATGTAAGTGCAATAATGAAACTGTGGGTCACCTTTTTCTAGAATGCCAGGTCGCAAAGGACCTATGAAGCTTGTCCTCTTCTTTCTTAACCACCTCGAACAGATGGCAGGGTGAGTCATTTCATGAGGCCTAGATCAAGTGGTGGGCTAGCACAGCCCCAGATAAATTGGTGGGCTAGCGCAGCCCCACCTAAATCCAGGAATCTCCCCCTTCTTATTTGTTGGGCTCTCTGGATAGCTCATAACGACCTCATCTTTCAGAATATTTCGCTCCATTGGCCTTCCATTTTGGCCCACATTATGCATGATTACAACACTATCCCTGATAAGGAAGTCATCCATTGGCGCAGATCCATTGTCCCTGAATCCATCAACCACCAGCTTCCCTGGGCTTACTTTGATGGCTTTGCTCAAGAGCAGGGCTGCGGGGGTGGGGCCTTACTGTACTTATCGGACTCCTATTATTTCAAATTGCAAATGGGCTTGGGAAGAGGCACAAACAACTATGCAGAACTATCCTCGGGCAAAATTTCTCATTCAATTTGCACTGGAAAAACACTGTAGAGATCTTCAATTATTTGGTGATTCAAAAGTTATCTGTGATTGGCTAAATAAAAAATCAACTTGTTCAGCTTCTTCTCTAAGACAAATCTTGGACGAGGCACTTCGACTTATCACTTTTTTTACTCCTTTGTATGCTATCACATTTACAGGGAACGAAATACAGCTGTCGATATCTTATCCAAAGAAGCTTCGGACAAGCCTCCTAGCATCTAGCTGATCCAGGAACAGAGGGATGAGACTCATTATCAGTACTATCATCGGCCGTACATAGATACATCAATTTAAGGGCTCACAGGGAGCCTGGTATATTTTTTTTATCACAAGCTATCATCTGTAAATATTCATAAATGCTTTTAAATTATTAGACACATAACTGGCAGGTACTCTTTGCTAAGAGTAATTTTGACTAAACTTTTGTTGAACTAGAACATTTGTGCCTCCCTCCGTGGATCAAGGCGCCTTTTTTTTGCTACTCTGGAATTTTTATTAAGTGTTAACAAACACTCTGCCTCTTCTACAGCATATGCAATACGCATATACAACATGTAATTTTCTTCTTATGATGAAAATTACGATTTTTTCCAAGGGAAAAACAAAATTAGAAAGATATAAATGATAAAATAATAAATATGCAGATATGTGATATTAAGTTATAGAAAGGATTGATAAAAGAGAGGATAAGGTCAAAGAGGTGAAGATTTGAGTGGGAAAATGAAAGATAAGGGTTAGAGAAGGTTGGGTATGGAGATAGATGATAAAAAAATGAAGTGGCTAAGCTTATAGAGAAGCAGGAGAAGAATTATAATTAATGAAACATAGAAAGTGGGAAAAGAAAAGAAAAGAGAAGGGAAAAAAAACTTAAACACTTTTATTATAAAATAGAAGAAAAAAAGTAAACATAACATTTAAAAAAACAAAATAAAGCAATAAAAAAATGAGTTTTTAGGATTTATAATTTGAATTTCTATAGATATTCTCATTTATTAATCTCTTTAGTCTTTTCTTCTTATTTTTTTTTAGTTCACCACGTTTATCTTGTCTCTCTTTATCTCATTCTCAATCAATCTTTTTTCTCTTTTTAACCTTATCTTCGTTATATTTTTAACTATTATTTAAACCATTTTCCCACCTTCTTCTTCATTTCTTTCCTTCCAATCCCTTTTCCTTTTAGTCCATCTTCCTCTAAGTTTTCATGTTTTTTGAAAATTTTGTATATGTTATGCTTTTTTTCTTTATTATTGTTTGTTTTTTAATATTTAAATAATACTTTACAATGGTTATATGAATATTATAATAATATTTCACAATGATTATATGAAAAATTTTGGATCAATTAAAACCTTAACCATAATTCACTACTTTTTTATTATTTTGCCTCTTTATTTGTTTCCATCATGAGGGGAGGATTATCCACTTTTTCCTTAGATTTGTGCAAATTGATATATAAATTGTTTTCATCATTTATGTTTATTAAGGTGTTTTATTTTTTAAAGTATTGATTATTTGGTAAATGTTCCATAAATATTGTAAGCATCCTTTTATGTAATAAATGTATAAAGTATTGATTATTTGGTAAATGTTTCGTAAATATTGTAAACATCCTTATGAAACATTTACCAAATAATTAATACTTAAAATTTACCAAATAATCAATACTTTATATATTTATTACATAAAAGGATGTTTACAATATTTATGGAACATTTACCAAATAATCAATACTTTAAACAATAAAACACCTTAATAAACATAAAATGATGAAAACAATTTATATATCAATTTTCACAAATCTAAGGAAAAAGTGGATAATCCTCCCCTAGTGATGGAAACAAATAAAAATGCAAAATAATAGAAAATAGTGCTTTGTGGTTAAGGTTATATTTGATTTTAAAAGTTTAAAGTATTGACTATTTGGTAAATGTTCCATAAATATTGTAAACATCCTTTTATGTAATAATTATAAAACACCTTAATAAACATAAATGATGAAAACAATTTATATATCGATTTTCACAAATCTAAGAAAAAAGTGGATAATTCTCCCCTCGTGATGGAAACAAATAAAGATGCAAAATAATAGAAAATAGTGCATTGCGGTTAAGATTCTATTTGATTTTAAAATTTTAAAGTATTGATTCTTTGGTAAATGTTCCATAAATATTGTAAACATCCTTTTATGTAATAAATATAAAACACCTTAATGAACATAAATTATGAAAACAATTTATAGATCAATTTTCACAAATCTAAGAAAAAAGTGGATAATCCTCCCCTCATGATGGAAACAAATAAAGATGCAAAATAATAGAAAATAGTGCATTGTGGTTAAGATTCTATTTGATCCAAAAATTTTGAAGTATTGATTGTTTGGTAAATGTTCCATAAATATTGTAAACATCCTTTTATGTAATAAATATAAAATGGATTTCCCTAGATGGGGTGTATGGTTGACAATATGAAGGGATCAACATGATGCGCCTTTTCTCACTCGCCCTTTTCTATCGAACTGGTAACGCACAATGGCCAGTCTCTTAGAAGAAGGGTTTGCGTCCCCCGTTGTGTCAATTGAACGGGAAATCTTTCCCAATCAGACCCTTTTCTTTGTCTAAAGGTGATTCTCATTGGCGTTGGATCCGCCAAGCTTCCGGCTTTCGTCGGCGGTGGGCTTAACAGTCGACAACAATAGCAATTCATGGCATAAGGAGGAAGTTTAAGAAGGATTGGACACAAGGTAGTTTGAGGATGAAGTAAGGGAAGTACACCCCTCCTTCAATCACCCTTGGTCATAATGGTCAGTCTTTATTACTCTCGCAAAGGGTTCAAGCTACAAATCTTCCATAGTAGGTGAGAGACCTTGGAAATGATAGCGATTAGTGTCAACTTCCTCGATTACCATTATACATAAGAGTGGAAGGCCAACACGCATAAAACTAGGATGGATTTGGTAATGTTATGATCATAGGGCCTCCTATAGTCACAAGGCGCCTTTTGGGTGCACCGCAATCCCTCAAGCGTGTGGCACTAACGTGTTTCACATCTTCGTCATGTAGCACAAAGTTACTTCACCTAGACTACGTTACACAGTAAGTTTACTTATATAATCTCTATACCATTAGTTACTTAGCGGAATATCATCACTCTTCAACATTGTGCATACAATCTTATTGTCACTTCTATTTCAATTAAACTTCCATTCATAAAGACATGAGCATTATATGCAAGACATCAATCTCATCATTGACATCATCATACATATGCATAGATTTATAAAGGACATGGTCCACCATCCTTATGTTTTATTAAAATCCACAATTTACAACAATCCTCGAGACATAGGCTTAGTCCACTAATCCACATAACCAAGAAACCTTAAGCGAATACAAAGAACCTAATTTTACGGCCTTTGGATGCCACCAAGGCACCCTTCCACCATACCATGGGTTGTTTCTCCCCCTTGTGTGGGTCGTCTCACCCTAGACAGGTTGGTTTGGTTTTGGTCATCAAAATACCTTAGACCCTGCACAACTACAGACCCGAGCCTTCATTTTAGCTCCTCCCTCGTTCCTCGCTCATCCCAAGTGTAGTTGTGTCCCCACTCGTCTCTCCTCCCCTTCATGTTGTGGCTTATGTTCTTATTGTATACCAATCAGTTGTGTCCATTCCATACATGCGGCTCTCCCCTTCCTATATCGTTCATCCCAACCATGGTGTAGTTCTTTTATCCCACATCTCAGTCAACTTCACCCATCGCATAGGTTCGCTTGTCTTGTCGTTCCAAACTATTGCACGAGTTATATCACACATGTGTTGGGCAACTTGGGTCAAGTTAACTCATCATTCTTCCCAGTGCCCTCAAATTTCATCTCAGCCACCCTCAAATTTCATCTCGACACCCTCAAATTTTGTTCTGGCTGACACGCCCTTGACTTATCTCATTTAACTAACGTGCCCTCAACTCCTCTCGTCTATCTTGTCTTGCAAGGTCGACACACCCTTGGCTTTTATTTCCCATCTCATCGTCTTGGGGACTCTATACACCACATGTTCCACCATGGCTCCCTCCTCTTGATCCAACTCATCACGGGCCAATGTCATCTAACAATTGGTCACTTGTTTAGGGGTGTTTCGGCATGTGTCTTAGGGCGTCCATGTTGCCCCTCATGGTGTCATCATAGGCCTCCTCACCCATCATTAGGCCAAGTTGGGTGTTTGTTTACTCACATCCATCGTGCCACCTAGTTGCTCACATGCACCCACTAGAAACCCCAAGTGCCAGTTTTTTGACACCTTATGTTGGTGCGCTCTTACCCAACATCCTCTTTTATTACATTTCTTGTGATATCTTCATTGCAAATCGTGCGATGGAAATGTCACCCATTGCTCACAACTCATTTAAATGCGTACCCAACTCTAGGGTTTGGCATCCTCCCCCACTTAAATTTATTGTCACCCCAACAATATTCCAGCTACAACCCTTCGGTCATTTCCCACTAGATATCGTCACCATGATGAAGTCCCTCCGTATATTATCTCTAACAGCATCTTTGGAAATCACCCCTACATATTGGCATATGCTAGATCCCCTAATGGGGCTTGGCTAATCATGTAACTAATTTGATTGTCGCACCAAGCTCCATAAAACCTCATGTCTCATAATGCAATATCCTCGATCTCAGATCATCGCAACTCCACCGATCTGATGTTGTAGAGGCACCACCCTAGGTGCCCCCGTGATCTTAGCATGTCATCTATCTACAACAACAATCCATCTCTTCATGGCTCAATGAGACGAAAAGGAGTGTTGCTCAAGATAACCTCCACCCTTATCTCCCATCTAATCTCTCTGAAGCATCCCTCCATAGTTCCTCATCATGTAAGTTGGCTATGATGCAGGAAAGTGTTCCCTCTGCGGACAGAGGCAACCCCTCTAGCCCTAGAGTGGGTCTAGTCACAAACAAGGACAGATCAACAATATCTTTCCTTAAATAGTCATAGTTGGAGGCCTACCTCAACCGGTGGTCGATGGAGTTCCGTTGCGCTGCTCCAGCTTTCGCTTCCTTCTCCTCAATGAGTGATCAACCTGAAACAATGCAAAGGAAATACAACAAAGCACGTAACCGGAAAACAACAATGATCTATTTACCCACAAAGTTAAGAAGTCATGAGCTATCAAGTAAATTACATACAAGACATAGGAAAACATCATTGATTGTATTAATAATGAAATAAGGGCAAGCTTACAACCAAAGTCTTGACGTTGCAAGCCTTCTCAGAGGAATCCAGCCAGCATGTTCTTCAAACATTCACTCTTTGAAGATGGATCTCCCAACATACAAAGTCTCTCTCTCTCACTCATAAGTTTCACATAATAGTCAAGGGCACTTCACAACCTTTCACAAGCTATCAACACTCTCACACTTGTCACACCCACACCAGCTATCTATCAAACTCAAAAGCACTAACATCACTACTCAATCCAAGAATTTACTAACTAGTTGATCATAGCAAAGGTGAGTGTTTAAATAGGAGAAGGAGGTCTCCATGAAAGGTGGAAGAGAGAGCTTATCTCCAAGGAAGGTAGCACAATTGACGGAACTGCCATACCAGGGAAGGAAGGGTGACACAAACTATGCCAACGACCAGGTCTGGAGTCATCCAGACGGCCAACTGTTGGAACGAATTCACCCAATTTGGATCATCGCAAGTGCATAACAGAGCTCTAGCGCTGACATCGCAAGTAAGCAATGTAGCCAGTCAGACGGTCGCTAGAGATAGCAAATAGCCTCGTGACGGGGCATGAAATCTAACCGTCGCAGGAAACAAATGTACTTCTGCGCTAGAAGCGTGGCTGGACTGTTTATGAGCATCGTTCAGCGCGTATATTAAGTCCATAGTTGCGATGAGGCAGATAACTTAGGAAAAGTGGGTCAATTGGCAGCATAAGAGAGCATTTGTTCAGTAGAAGGACTGGGAATGAAGGCAGTGACAAATTACTGTGTAACATTGGCAAAGAAGGATATGACCTTATATTTCCATCTGCTTCTTCAACAAGCCTATCAAGCTCTAGATCTCGTAACCAACTTCCAAGCTCAATATCAATGTACCGACCTCCTCCTTGGCCTCAACATACCACGACACCTCTCCTTAGTCACATCTCTAAACCATCATTGCAATCATGGTTTCCTCTGCCTGCTCTAAATTTCTTGTCCTCTTCTACAACTTCTTTACTATGTCTATTAAAGTGAACAGGATATCCACATTTCCTAAGAGAAGAGACTCTACATCATTGCTTCTCAACTCTCTACATGTGGTTCCACAAAATTGTTGTTCACTCTTAAATATGGTGGCCATCCTCATTGTTATATATGGGCCTCCTCTCTAATCTCTTGAGTGCCATACTACCTACAACATACCAACTTTAATTGCATATTGTTACTCCAAAGCGACCACCTTCCACTTGATCGAGTAATTCCTTGCCAAGTGATCCTCTCCATAGATCCAACATGATATGGACTTCTTTTCTTTGGTTGCACTTGTTGGTTTTCCGTCCTTAGAAGGCTTATCTTTCTTCTGATCCTTCTTCTTCTTTATGTTTGTATCATTTTGAATCTCCTCCTTGTCTTTACCATTTATCCAGTAATTAGGAAGTTTCTCTGTTATGATGATGATTGTGGCAAGGGACTAGAATCCCTACTTCATGACTTCCTTCTTTGCCCATGGTTGGAGATTGCTAATAAACTGGTACACCCTATCCTTCTCATGCATATCTCTAAGTTCCAACATAAGACCTGGGAACTCTTTAATATAGGTATGGATCTTACCAGTGTGCTTCAACTCCCTTAGGCAATCCCTTGCTGCCCCTTCTTGATTCCTTGGTCTAAACTGAATGTACAAATCCTCTTTCAACTTTGTCCATGTCTCACTTATTTCAATGATGCAACCTGCTGCTAAGTATTCAACCTTGGTTCTCCACCAAATTTTTGTTTTGCATATTAGATACATGGCTGCTACATTAACGTTCATCTCTTTAGAACAACCCTTCATCTATTCCAAAAAAAATTCCACGTCCCAACAAAATTCTCCCAATACCTTAGCTCTTCTTGTCCCAACATACATCTATGGTTCTTTCAGCTTCAACTTCATAGATGAAATACTTGAAATTTTCCCTATGGCTTGCTTCAAAATTGCAATAGTATCAGCCTAGTCTCTTACAAGTGCCACAAGTGACTTCACTTGATCCTCCAAGTCCTTCATCTAATCTTCCTAGTATTGGGCTTGTCTCACTGCAAATTCAATGGAGTAGGACCCTCACTCAATGGCCCCCTTAATCTCCTGAATTTATGCTCATAGTTCTTCAAACATCTTTACATGCTCTTCAATACCGATTACCATCCATACCAAAGTCATCTCAAGATCTTTGACCTTCTCAAATAGCTGCACCTCATCTTGGTCCTTTGGGTTAGACCTAGTGTTCACCATTGTGACCTGCCTCTTTTTTAGATGTGACCTTGTCAGGATCACTTTGACTTTCCCAATTGTAACATGTACCAAGAACTAATAGCCAAAACCCTTTTCCCCACCTAACAGTCAATTACAAAAGCCCCTTCCCAAGAACCTACTAACAGAAGGAAGTTGTCTTTTTAGTCTTCCTCCAACCTTGCTTACTTCAGTACTACTTGCTTTCAAAACACTACCTTCCTTTATTTTTGGTAGCTTGACACCACTCATGAGTAGGAGAATAATCATATTAGCTCTTCTACCACTTCTCGACATCAACTCTGATACCACCTGTCATGACCCTAGGGCCTCCTATGGTCACAAGGCACCTTTTACCCACACCGCGATTCCTCTAGTGTGTGGAACCGACGTGTTTCACCTCTACCTCATCAATCATAGAGTTACTTCACCCATGCTAAACCTCACAATAAATTTACTTATATAATATCTTTACCATTAGTTAGTGGAATATCATAAATCTTCGATTTAGTGAAAGCAATCTTACTTTCACTTCTACTACAATTAAAATTCCATCTCTAAAGACATGTGAATTATATGTGAGACATCAATCTCATCATTAACATCATCATACACATGCACATATTTATAAAGGAAATAACCCATCAACCCTCTACTTTTATCAAAATCCAAATTTACCAACAATCTTTGATATAATGGCTCGGTCCACTAATCCACATAACCAAGAAATATTAAGCGAACCTAAAGAACTTGATTTTTCAGTGTTTGAACCCCACCAAGTCACCCTTCCACCCTATCGCAAGTCATTTCTCCCCCCTTGTGGGTCATCTCACCCAAGACAGGTTGGTTTAGTCTTGGCTATCAAAAGACCTTGGGCCCTGCATAATCGTAGGCCCAAGCCTTCATTATGGATCCTCCCTCATTCCTCACTTGTCCTAAGAATGACTGCGTCCCCACTCATCTCAACTCCCCTTTGTGCTACAACTTGAGTTCTTATTGTATGTCAATTGGTTGTGTTCATTCCATCTGTGCAACTCTCCCTTCCTATATCATTTCACCCAATCATCCTATGATTCTCTCATCCAATGTCTTAGTCAATTTTTCCCATCACATGGGTTAGATCGTCCTATTGTTCTAAACTATCACACTGGTCAATTCGCCCATGTGTTGAACACTTTGGTTCAGGCCAACTCATTGTTCCTCCCAATGCCCTCAAATTTCGTCCCAACAAATGTGCTCTCAACTCCTCTCACCTATCTCGTCATCTTGGGGACTCAACCCACCACCCGTTCCAATAGGCACTCTCCCCTCGGTCCAACTCCTCTCAGGTCGACCTCATCTAACATTCAATCGTTCATCTAGGGGTGTTTTGGACCATCTCTTGTGGCGTCCATGCTACCCCTCATGGTATCATCTTGGGCCTCCTCACCCATCATTAGGCCAAGCAAGGTGCTCAGTTACTCATATCCATTGTGCCACCAAGCCTCCAACGTGCACTTATTGGAGACCCCAAGTGTCGATTTTTTGACAACTTGTGTTGGTGTGCTCTAGCCCAACATTTTATTTCATCACATTTCTTGTGATATGTTCATTGAAATTGTGTAATGGAGATGTTTCCCATGGCATACACCTTGGTTAAAGGTATGCCCAACTCTAGGGCCTAGCAGGTAAGATCATAGCATGGAGGGAAGGACAAAGGCACAAACTACAATGTGGTCCATAACAACGATACAAAGCTCCTTAATGATACTATTAACAATGGTATTATATTTGTAAGCACCCCCCACCCTTCGCTCTATCCCATAAATCTTTTGTAACTTAGTTATTTTTGTGGTTTGTGTTTTGTGTTGATATTTCTTATGGTTGTCTAATGGAAGTTTTAGGTAGTAAGGGCTGAAAGGGGATTAAGTAATAAGCAGTCTGGAACTTTGCTTTTAGATTTGTTGAGTGGGAACGGATTAGGCGGGACAAGCTTCCCAAAAAATTATCTTTATGCATCCTTTTTTCCATCTCCTGACCCATTTTAGTCTAGAGAATTGCTTTGTTAGAGGACCCTCTAAAAGGAATGAGTGATGATGAAATTAGGTGTGTGAGTGATGAGAAAGAAGGACCAATCCCATCTGGATTTGGGTATAATATGTAGTTGGTTTCAAGAGGGAAAGGAATGGGCTAACTATGATTTTAATCGAAAGCACACAAGAATTTCCAAGCTTAAGGTGGTAGTTAAAGGAAAAGGGGAAGGTGATGAAGGGAGAGGATATGTCTATTACAAAAGGAAAATTAATGGTATCATCTTGAGGTCAATCAACAAGGGGAAAGACTCATTGAAGATAAATGCATCAATAATGGAAAGCAAAGGCCTCTAATTTGAAAAAGGTGACCAAGGCTAAGCAAGCCATTGTAACTGCCCATAGTAGATTTCTCTATGGATTCTCTATGGAGCCAAACAAGTGATGGATGAGTTATAGGAGGAGGTAAGAAGGAAGAGGTAGAGTATTTCT
Organism: Pinus taeda; assembly: GCA_000404065.3. Taxonomy (NCBI): domain Eukaryota; kingdom Viridiplantae; phylum Streptophyta; class Pinopsida; order Pinales; family Pinaceae; genus Pinus; species Pinus taeda. Next base: position 65,228 of record APFE030945484.1, on the reverse strand, counting down.
TACACTAAATTACTTATTGAGGTGGATGGTTGGATTTGTGACCCAATAAATTCAGGAACACGAGAGATCAAGTATTTTCTTTTAGTATAAACTTACTAGATAATTAAGACATTGGTGGCCCAAGCAATTGAAGCAAGCAAACACAACATGCAATATCTCAAGCACACAATTCACATTTTCGAGTGTGAATTCAATCCCTTTTGCAAAGGTGTGTTTGGATTGGGTATTTCAATTACCCATGTTGATGAAAAAGATCGAAAGATCGGAGAGGCGAAAGGCTCCCTTGGCTCAGGATAAGATCGGAGAGGCGAAAGGCTCCCTTGGCTCAGGATGGACCCAAAGCAACCCCATGATCATCTTTGAGGATCCACAACTTGTAAAACAACAACATAAAGTCGAATCAGGGGAGACAATGTCGGAGATAACACTTGAGGAAAGTCTTCCAACCTCTATTGTTTGACTATGTTTATCTTAATATCAAACAATGACTATTAAATTCGCTTATTTTGATAAGAACAACAATATATGGAAAGACATAGATATGGCAAAACTATGGTTAATCATGTTAATGGAGAACCTAGTTTCCTAGATGCTTAGCCTCCACTAGCACTAGTAAACATTTTGTGTATTTTTTTGTAAATATTATGTAATAAAAAGACCTATTTTTTTTTAGCAAGATTAGATAGTGGATATATTACCAAAAGTTGTGATGGAGCAAGCTCCTATTACAATAAACAGTAGCATAAGTGGAAACTAAGCCGTGAGAATGTGTTGGGAACGCAGTCCCTTCTCCTGTGCTTATATTAAAAAATTCATAGATTTCTGTAGCTACTCTTGAATATCGTCTAACATATTGTCCTACTAGTAAAGAAAATTTACATAACATTGATTCTTTGGTATTTTTTCATGGTTTGTAGACTAACTACTCCTAAGAGGGCTGATTCTCCTTGTCTTGAATTCCATTTGGTTTGCTTCCTTCTTTTTCCCCTTGGGTTGCTTGTTGTTCCTTCTGTTGTTGTGTTGTTCCTTCTGATGGTTGATCCTTTTGTTGTTGTGTTGTTCCTTCTGTTGGATGCGGTTGTTCCTTCTGCTTGTTGTTCCTTCTGTTGTTGTGTTGTTCCTTTTGTTGTTGTGTTGTTCCTTATACTTGTTGTTCCTTTTGTTGGTTTTGGTTGTTCCTTCTACTTGTTGTTCCTTCTATTGTTGTGTTGTTCCTTCTGCTTGTTGTTCCTTCTGTTGGTTGTGGTTGTTCCTTCTACTTGTTGTTCCTTCTGTTGTTGTGTTGTTTCTTCTACTTGTTGTTCCTTCTATTGTTATGTTGTTCCTTCTGCTTGATTTTCCTTCTGTTGGTTGCGGTTGCTTGCTGTTCCTTTTGCTTGTTGTTCCTTCTGCTTGATGCTTGGCATTCCTAAGTGTGACTGACAGGGAGGAGAGGCGCTAATGGGGGGGAGGTAAAGAGACGGAAATGGTTGCTAGAGGGGGAGAGAGGTTGGTGGCTGGAGGTTTGCACAACGCATGATGGGTGGAAACTTGACATCTCTCGAGAGAGCCCTGAAATGAAGATCTCCTCGGTGTCTAGATTTTATTTCAAAATTCCTAGTACAACGCTCAATCTGAGCGTTGAGGCCAATGAATGCAGATGTGCCTGTTGTAGATTTGTTAAGGCAAAGGATGAAATGAGCATGGTCCTCCATTGAGAATAAGGTTTCCTTGAGGCAACAGACAACCTTTATTTGCCAGAGAGCCTGCTTGCTTGTTTAAATTCTACAGAATGTGGTAAGAGTCAAATCTATCAAAATATTTCAAAGTGTTTCGGATTCACTGCAGAGTTTTGTTTAATGCAAGATTACAAAAATGATCTTCGGAGTTTAAAAGTTTAATCAAAAGCTTCGAGTCTCTGAAAATTCGAATTATTTTATAACCTAGCTCCTTCGCAATCTGACAAGTTTTTAAGAGATTGTAACTCTCTGCTTGATTATTTGAGCTAGTGCCTAGGCCCCAATTGAAGCCGGTTTCACTCGATCTATCCAGGGAAATAATCAAACCCCCTGCACCTGCAGTTCCTAGGTTCCCCTTAGACGCTCCATCAAAGAAGATTGTGGCTTTTGAGGTCCTGTGCCACCACTTGTGAAAGTCACCTTCAGTGAGTTGCAAGCGCTAAGAAGGAGCATTCAACGGTTTGCTGACTGAATCATTCCTCTCTCCCATCTAGCAGGATCCCAGCCACGCAGAAGCTTCTGAAGGTAAAGAGGAGGCGGGAGCTGATTTACCTGCAATTTCCAGCAAGAGGGATTTCACTTTGGCCGCCACTACCACTGAATTCAGAAGCATGTTGTTGAAAACACAGTCGTTTCTAGCCAACCACACTTTCCACCAAAGGCATTTTGGAATACCTTGCCAAATGTTGTTCCAGACTGCGTTTTTAGCTTTTTTCTCAGGATTTTGGTCTGTCCAGGAGATGTAAAGAGAAACGACAGATGTTTGGGAGGGGCAGGGAGCACTAAGACCGTGAAGGACCAAATTCCAGACTGCCTGTGTGAAATCGCAATCAACCTGTAAATGATCAAAGGTTTCAACAACAGAGTTGCATAAGCAACATCTAAAGGGGCCATGGAACCCTCTTTTGTTCAGATTTTCACCTATTAGTGCCTTTCTATGCACGAGTAATCATGTGAAGAAATTCACCTTTGGTAGGCTAAAGGGGGACCAAACTGATTTCTAGAGCTTCGGTGTCAGTGAAGGGGCATGAGTAGAATTGTAAAGAGGAGAAACCTTGAGCTAATGTGTAAATTTATGTTATTCCCCACCCCCATTTGTCCTTGGATGAGCGGTGAACAGGGGCGAGGCCATAGAGAGTTGTATACAACACGTTTTTTTGAGCACGAAAAGGTTCTAGGACCCCTGGAAAAGTCCATCCTGCCCAATTCCATTTGCTGTCCCAAGAGCAAATGTCTGCAAGCCAAAGGAGACCTTTGTTCACTAGCTAGATCTTTAACTCGTAGCAAGATTTTAGGGAGGCCAAAGGGGCATTCCCTTGAATAGTATCCTCCCACAGTAAGGTTCTCAGACCATTGCCTGAGATTCTGTATAAATGCTGCTATAAGTGATTGATGCATCTTCTGCTTAAATTCCAAATTGTTGTTCCTGTTGGAGTAGATGCTATTGTAAGGTTTCTCAAGGAACCTCCCTTTAGGTATTTCATCTAGAGGATCTTGTTGACAGGGTGTTTTTGTCTGCATACTACTGCCATATGATTTTTCCACCAAGAGCCAAATTTGTCAAGCCTGGATCCCAAACCTGTAACCCACCTTCCTGGAGTGGTCTTTTAAGGATATCCCATCTTACCAGATGTAACTTGCTCTGGTTGCCCTTACCCCCATTCCATAGAAAATCCCGAAGGAGTTTGGAGATCTGTTTCGTGATAGATTTGGGCGCTAATAGGAGGGAAGAAGGGAAGATGGAGAGGGCGGAGAGGAATGCATTTATCAAAACTAGCTTCCCAGCCTTTGTTAGCCATTGGCCTCCCCAATATGCCATTTTTTCTTTTATCTTGCTAATTACTTCAATCTAGAGGGAGGGAGGGCTTGGTACCAAGGTTAAGGGAAGGCCTAGGTATTTGATATTTTCCCCTTTGTCATACCCAGGGAATCCCAAGGAGCAAGTGATTCGAAGGATAGTTGGATGATCTACATTCCAACCATAGACAACACTTTTTCTTTTGTTGATCAAGTCTCCTGTAATTAAGCAGAAGTGTTGGAGAATTTCATTGAAAGCCCTTGTTATCTTAATTGAGGCCCCTCCCAAGAGGAGAGAATTATTCGCAAAGAGGGCATGATTTATAGGATCCAAACCTCTTGCTGCCTTAATGCCTGGGATAGAGCCTACTTCACTTTCAACTGTTAGCTTTTTGCTTAGGGATTCTGCTAACGAGATATAAAGAAAGGGTGATAATGGGCACCCTTGGCGGAGCCCTCTTATAGCTTGGAAGAAATCAACAGGTCTGTCATTGACCTGGGGCCCTATCCAAGGTCTATATGTGCAGGCTTTTATCAAGTTGACAAACTCAACACTAAAACCAAAAGAGAGAAGGATTTTGTAGAGGAATGAGAGTTTAACCTGGTCAAAAGCATTTGACATATCCAACTTGATGAGCATGCCTTTTTCCTTCCGAATGTGGCTAGAGTGGAGGGCTTCTTGCACTTGGATCACATTATCTATGAGGTGCATTCCTTTGACAAAACCACCCTGAAGAGGGGAGATCAGATTCCCTAAAAGAGGCTTGAGTCTATTGGCTAAGAGTTTGGTGAGAATCTTGTATGAGGCATTGCATAGTGAGATAGGCCGGAACCTGTCAAAAGTCTATAGGTTAACTTCTTTCGAGATTAAAACAAGGAAGGTGGAGTTGGTGCACCTTCCACTTTGGCTTTCTTTTGGAAGGGTTTTATCATTCAGAGGAGCTTGAGTTTAATTACACTCCAGCAAGCTCTGGAAAAGTGGATGGTGAAGCCATCCGGCCCATTGGATTTATCCGACTCCATTGACCATATGACTTCCACTGTCTCTTTTTCAGTAAAAGGCTTCAATAACCCAACGTTTAAATCTGTGGTGACAAGTGAAGGGATGTTTGACAAAAAGTCAGCAGCTAGATCATCATCAAAAGAACCATCCTCCTGAAACAGTTGCTAAAAATGAGATGTGGCAGCCTGTTTTAAAAGAGGTTGTCCTTTGATGACTTCCCCCTCCTTGGTTGATATTTCCGAGATGTGATTCCTAGAGAGACGAGCTCTGCATTGTCTGTGAAAGAATGACGTGTTTCTCTCTTCAACTTGCAGCCAGAGGCTGCGAGACTTGAGGTGCCAGTACTCCCTTCCTGGCAAAAGGAGAGAAAAGAGTTGAACTGGGCGTTCTATTCGATGAGCAGCTGAGCTTTGGTGGTTTCAATTTCTTCCATGCCTAGTTGAATCTCGGCTAAAGCCTGCACATTCTTTTGTCCATTGCTCATTGGAGTGGAGAGGGTTTTTTTTTTTGCGTTTTTAAGGCATACTTAGTGTATTTAAGTTTCTTCTCCCACACAAAGCTAGGGGATCCTTCAACTGGTTGCAACCAAGCTTGAGCCACTATGTCCATAAAGCCCTCTCTCGCTACCCAAAGAGGACTGAATTTAAAGGGAATAGGGCCTAAGTCTTCCTATTTTTCTAACAACAACGAGATGGGGATATCGTCAGATGTTATCTTGGGTAGAATTTTTGAAGAGATTAAGTGCTTCCCTTCCATCTAAGTACTTTGAACTAGAAACCAGTCTAGACGAGCAATAATGTTGGCATTACCAACTCTATTGTTGGTCCAGGTATAACGACCTTTCTTAGGTTTGAGTTCAAGGAGGTCCCAAGCAAGAATCAGAGACTCCACCGAGACATGGAAGGGATCTTTACCCCAAACTCCACCTTTTTCTCTTTCGGATCTAAAGTGATGTTAAGATCCCCTGCCAGTATGATGTTTGGGGGAGTACAGATTTCTAGGAAGTCTGAGAGAGAATTCCAGCAGTCCTTCTTTTCCAGGAAATTAACAGGGACATAAAGATTGAAGAGACCAAAGAAATCTTACTTGGAAGATGTTAAAGTTTTGTGTATATCCATTGTTGGGTCGCGAAGGAGATTTTTAGCCGAAACATATCCTCTGACCATAAGGTTGCAAGACCCCCTGAAGTACCTCGGGCGCTGACCACTTTTCCATTCCACTGGATTCGACTTAAGGATAGAAGAGCATCCTCTTCTATCTTTATCTCTTGGAGAAGGAGGATATCCGAGGGTTCCATTCTTGATAGATCTTTTACTGCTTCAGCTTTCAATGGGTTCCCCAAACCCTACAATTCCAAGAGACAATCTGCATTATTTACCAGGGAAGGAAGGAGTAGGCCCTCCCTTTGTGGGTCGAGCCCTTGTGTTTATGCCTAATGACATTTCGATTGTGGACTAACTGCCCTGCATCTTTAATCTCTCCGCCTCTTCTTCTCTGATCTCCTTACGAGACTTCCTTCCGGCCTTTTTGGTGGATCACTCAAAAGAGTCTTCTTCAAAAGAACCAGGGTTGTTTATCAACTTTTTATTTTTGATCATTTCTGCATAAGAGAGTGGGGATATGGCGCCTGTTGGAGAGCCACGGGTTTCCTGCGGGGTTGCGTCTACACAAGGGATTTTTGAGGTGACTACTCCAACTTATTCCTGAGATCCTGAGTTTATTTATATGTTTGCTATCTATTCAATATACTGTTGCACCTCTCCCTCTTCAAGTTCTGGTTCGTTTTGATCTTCAGAAGGGTTTAGAACAACAAAAGGATTTGTTGAAGTGGTGGCATTTGCTATGGCTTGAACTTCATGTAGTCTCTTACCAGAAGAGGGTCCTCTAATCTCTGCATTCCCTCCTTTCCCTTTCGCTCTGTTGGTCTGCTTGGATGTGCCTGCCTTTTGGGCTTGTGTCCACTGTTCACCCTTCTCTTTTTCATATTATTCCTCAGTTTTCTTCTTGCAGTTTCGAGTGAAATGGCCATAGCTGTGACAGTGTTGGCACTTGAAGGGGAGTTGTTCATAATCAAGTTCCTGTATGTGAGACTAGCCAGCTACGGTTAGCTTGATCGCCTCAGGCAACCCTATCTCCAAGTTGACTTCAACACATATTCTGGCACACGAATATTGTTCTCTCCTTTCAACCCTATCAATGTATTTGCCTAGTTTGTTCCTGATGGTTTCCATAGATTCTGGGTTCCAACAATGAAGAGGGAGGTGGGGTAACCTTACCCAGACAGGAACGGCTGAAGGAATATCCTGGGAAGGATCAAAGTCCGACGTCCATTTATTCAGATAGAGCCCTTGGGGGCCCATGAAATATGGACCGTTTCAGAAAAATAAGGTCTCGATCTTCTGCTGAATTGAAGACAAAAACATAATAGCCTCTGCCTACCAGATGATTTCAGATTCCTTCAGAGACCAAGGGCCTCCAGTTTCGATGGACCCATCCATCAATAGCTTTGGGAGAGGGCTAGAGGCTCGTAAATTGACCAATGAGCCCGCGTTTTGCTAGGTTCAGCGCAGTCCGACACGTGCTTTCCGTAGGCAGTTCAACAGAGGGGATGGATTCAGCTTTCTTTAGAAACTTCTGCTGATTTGGGTTTGCTTTCCTCTTGCCGCAAGAAGCTACCAGACGTTTGAAGATATCGATTTCAGGAGGAGGGGAGGACGAGGGTCCCCTCCGACGTCCATGCGGGCAAAACTCAAATTTTTACCAGTTGGATAGTTTTAGGGTTTACCAACCAGCTCTGATGCGATCTCGACAAATCTCTACTCAATGTTAATAGAAAGGCTTATTTTTAACTGTTTAAAAAATTGTTAAATAAATTATTTAAATTTTTAAGAAATTGATATTAATAAATAATGTCTATAAAAAAGGATTATAATTAAAATCTTTAATACATAAACTATCTTTCAAAAACTAATAATGATATAATTTTAATAGTTTAAAAATTTTAAACATCAAAGATGATGATGGATGATAATAACAATCCAAGAAAAATTGAATATTTAAGATGGTGATTAATGATAAAAAACTGTTTTTTTAAAAGAATAATTTTAATTTTTTTATATTCTATATTTTAAATATTAAATAATTAAATTTATCAAAAAATAAATTAAATCTATCAAAAAAATATTAATATATAATAAAAATTTTGAGAATAATAATTTAAAACATTTAATTTAAAAATGATGATTAATATAATTTAAAATTTAAAAATTTGTAAACTTAGAAATGTTCGATAATAAAGAATAATTTTAAAATTTTCAACTTTTAATTTTTTTAATGAAATAAAATAAATATGTAAATGACCTTAAGATAATAAATAAATACTTAAAAAAAGGACCATTGTGGAAACACAGAACTAGTATTTGACCAATATTCAATACATGCGTGTAAGAAAACATTTGCTAGAATTTCCAAACAATGTATCTGTTTTGTTTAAAGTGTGAGGTCCACAACCACTTAATGTGTTACCTAATCAATGACGTTACTTCGATTAGATGGTTAATCATTTCTATATAATTTATCGATGCCAACCTGATTAAAGGATTCTTGCTTTTCTCTTTATTATTAGTTCATATCAATTCTTTAGAATATTCTTAAGTACATTGTTTGTCCATGTCTTAAAAAGGCATGTAAAATGATAAGTATTTATTTCTTTTTAATTGAATGGCTATTCATATATATCATCTTGATGAAGTGTATATAGGGTACATAGTTGCTCCCATGTATTGACCTTTTACTTTTTCATATGACATCTCACAATCCTCGTTAACTTACTAATGGAAGTGGCAAAGTGAGGGAACAAGGCTTCATCATGTAATGTAATAATGAAAAGAGGTGTAAACCTTTCTTTAAGGATTTGTAATCATTGAAGTTTATGAAACTCACTAAAACTTAATATAGACATTATAGACATTGATTAATGGAATTGAGACATAATGAGATGTGTAGGAGTCAGTTGTTTACCAATATCATGAGAAAGGACATTAAAAATGGAACAAAGTGCCTCAAGACAAAGTGAACCTAATGGAACAAAGTGCCTTAAGGCAAAAGTTTCATTTTTAATTAGATTTTTCCAACGAGCTACTAAGTGTGCCAAACAGATATTGTATGCAAAAGTAATGACCCAGGGAAGTTGATGTACCAACTAACCTCAATGGGGCACACAATCCTTTTGGCATTTCACCTCCTTGGGTTAGGCTTTTGGATGTTTAGGATTTCCTCATTACTTTTGATTTTAAAAAGAGTTTTTCAGCCTCATTGTAACTCACTCTAGCAAAGGGGCATAGCCGTCACATTTCTTCTCAGAGATAAGCTACCATCGTTCAAGCTAGTTTGTTTCATTATGCATTTTTACAGTTTCAACACCTTCCATTTATTAATAGAAGTCAAGTTTCGTTGTATTTGTGTGTTTTGGTCATAAATTTGTATTTCATTTTATTCCCTTCATAAATATGGATTAGTGCTATCATAGCAGTTTGCTGGCATATTTGTTTTTCTGTGCACGTCCTCAAAGAGGTTGGGGTATAAGGAGTTGGGTCTTAATCTGCTTAAGCCCTTGCAAGAGCATCCTCATCGACCTCAATGACTTCCCATGGTGGATGAAAAGAATGACAAGGCAACAAGAGATCTTATTAAACTATTGCTCAAGGAAGCCTTCACGTGACAAAGGAACGAGATGATGGTTAATTTTACCCAAATCCTTCAATGGATGACAACAATCAACGCATCTTCATCAAGTGGCCACTTTGGAGGCATCACCCCCTTCAAGGTACATGTTAATTTTTATATTCCTCTGTTTGAAGGCCAGGGAGATGCAGATGCTATAGACCAATGGTTAAATATGCTATAAAGGTATTTTTAGGTCCATAATTTTTCCGATGGAGAAAAGATTACCTTTTCACTCCTTAAGGCTACCTGCCATGTTAAGGATTGGTGGGAGACTTGCCGTGAGCAAAAGGGGATGAAGGAATACACACTATTTATAGTCGCACCCACTTGGGGCACTTTTAGGGATGTTATTAAGGAACAATTACCTTGTTGGAAGCTATAAAGACCAATACACGAAATGGACCACACTATGGTAGGGGAGGGACCAAACAGTGCTAGAGTTCACAAATATCTTCCATACCTTGCGCAACAAGTTGGGTATCAAAGAATCTACATTTAGCTACCAAGACCCAAATGTAATATGCCTTAGAATGCTTGGTGCCTCCATTATTCAACTGGTTTGAAGGGGTCTTGGTCAATCTGAAGGAACAACTCAATAGAGCAAAGACTAGATGATTGAATAACTTTGGGTATGGTTCTATCATGGTATCATTTTATTTACAAAGAGTACCATTACTACACCCTCAACGGATACCTCGAGAGCTACCTGGGCCTAGAGAGCCTCGCATGAGGCAGTGGGTAGATCTTATGACTCGACATGGAGGAGGGCCTATGATGACATTCATTCCTACTTTCTTTAGATGGTTGCAGGAGTAGTTGATTATGATCAAGGACTACCCGTACATCAGAGCTGAGTTCCGTGGAGACCCAGAGCTCATTTTACTTGAAGGCGAACAATAGAGTGATGCAGGTAAAATCAAAGTCATTTTGGATGTTTTTAGTTTTTTGGGCTTTCCATTTTTGTTTTGTGTTTTTGATGTATCCAAGAGTAACTATTGGTTTTACATGCAAATATTAGACCTATGTGACCAATAAGCATGTCACCTCTTAATCGAGGGCACAACCACAACTTGTACAGATTGGAGCCACAGGGGCAGAGGAAGAGATGGTCGATCAAAACATAGTATAAACACTTTTTGAGTTCGAGCACCATGTTGAGGGTTTGACTCACAATGTGCTAGACTCAGGGGTTGATGAGGTTCCTATCCATCTACAACGATGCACTATAGGGGTGTCAGATCATATCAGTTGATTGCTTCGCAAAGTTGCCCACTCGATCGTATGCTATCATGAGCATCATCGAGATTAGTCGCCTAGGAGGATTTTTAGCCATATTTTTTTCTACATGTATTTTAATATTACAGGTTGTGGACCATATGTGTCTCACACATGATTTTGTAAAACGAAACAATATATACAATTTTCTATCTATGGATGTTTTCTACTTAATGTACTCTCTTGCACAATGTATGATGATGATTGTATGTTTACATATGTCACAAATGTCTATCTAAAACATAATTGGCCAATGCATATGCTAACGTATTTAGACTTCTAGGGACATGTTTATATGTAATGCAGTCAAAATGTCACTCTAAAAGGCGAACTCTCAAAAACATATGCAACATACTTGGACTTCTTATCGAATAAGCATTATTTAGATGTAGCACCACGAGTTGTGAATCAATTATGACAACCAAATGACGAATACCACATGAAATGGCATGAGACAATAGTTCAATCATTGTGCTATACTCAACGATATTATTACTTGAGCAACCGATGCATATTTCTTGCAAACTCACTAACTCATCATTAGGAGCATAGATTGCCCACACTACAAAGGAAAGGTTCCATGTACTACAACTAGCACCATAAGCATAACCAACAAATGGTTGAGGGAACGCTGACATATGTAAATCAAATGTAATCCAAGATAAAAAGAGGTGGTAGAAAACTCTCAAGAAAACATATTGCAAACACACCAGCAAACACACCAACAAACTTATACAATATATACACAGTGACTATGTATAAAAATTCTAAGCATAATATCTTTTAAGGTACAACCCATTGCGGGGTTGCACTAAGGGAATTTTGTCAAAGTCTACAAGCTCGTAGGCCCTTTCGCAAGAACACATTTAACTATATATGGACCTGACCACATTGGTTCGAGTTTCCCAACTTCTAATTTATCAGATTCTTGGTCATACAAAAGGACCAGATTGCCCTCCAAGAAGGCACGAGGTTTAACATTTTTGTCATATTGTGCTTTGACACATTTTTTGTGAGCTTCATTGGCCATCGTAGCATTGTGTCGAGTCTCATCTAGGCAAGCTAGGTGCAAAAAGAATTCTTCTTCAGTGAAGATAGTGGGAAGAAGTTTGATGATAAGTTTCAATGATGAAATTTCACATTCAATTGCAAGAATGATTTCTAGAACATACACCAACTGAAATGGTGTGAATCCAGTCATGTTCAGACAGAGGTGTGATATTCCCACAAGGCTGAAAAAAGAATAGTAGGCCAATTCATTTTATGAATCCCTACCATGCGTTGAAGCATTGTTCTCAAAACCTTATCAATGGCTTCTACTTGACCGTTGGCCTGTGTTTAGTAGGGAGTTGAGCTATCATGCCATAAACCCAACTTGGTAGTGAGTTTGGACATTATGTAATTGTGAAAATGTTTACCATGGTTTGTAACTATAGATTGTGACACACCGAATCTGGTAATAATATGATTAAAAAAGAAAAATGCAACAATTTTGTTGTTGTTGTCGTAGGTAGGCATCACTTCAGCCCATTTATTAAAATAATCTATGACAATGATTATGTAACCATGCACCTCAGTCGAGCAAGGGTTACAAGTCATGAATTTGATACCCCATTTGGAAAAGGGTCCAACAACGAAAATTGGGTGCAAAGGAGCAAGTGGAGCATGGGCTTTCCAGTTTTGGATTTGGCATGTGTGACACTTTTGGACTGCTAAAATGCAATATTTGAACATAGTTGGCCAAAAGTAACCGACATGTAATTTTTTTTGGGCGGTAGCATAGTTGAACATATGTTTGTCACATGCTCCAACATGACAATCATTCAAAACTTTCTCGAACTCCTGATGAGTGAGGCATCGTCGAAAGGTCATCTCGATACCACGCCAATAAAGGGTGTCGCCAATTATGATTTAATGACGAGCCTGGTATCGAATTCGACGTTAATAATAATAAGTGGTTTTAGGCCAGAAAGTTTGGGTTTGGAGATAAATGATGATATCTCCATACCATGGATTAGAAGATTCAATCAGAAACAACATTTCATGAGGGATGAAGTCATCAGTTGTTGATTCTGACGTAGAAGAGGGAAGGTCGCAAATCAGTTCAGTAAAGACTAGAGATTGCTTAGACTTGGATTTGATGAATTCCAAATCAAACTATTGGAGGATAATGATAAACTTCGAGTATTTTCCCCTAGTACTTGACATGCAATTAAAAACCACAAGAGTCTTGTGAAGCAAAATATAGTGGTGAAATCTCTAAACAACTTGCACAACTTCCAAAGCTATTTTTTCAACATGGGAATAATTGGCTTCAATGCCGATCCAATTACGACTCAAGTAGAAGATAAAGTGTTTGTCTACTAAATCATCTTCTTCATGTACCAATACCATAGTGATAGTGGCAACAGTTGCAACAAGATACAAGAAATAGTCTTGATGATAATAAGGGGAATACAGTAATGATGCTTGGTCTAATACACCCTTCAAGGCATCAATTTTTTTTAGTCGTATCATCCCAATGAAAGGGAACCCATTTTTTCAATAAATGAATAAATCCCTTGCTAAGTTCTACATAATTATCAACAAAATGTCGTAGAAATTTAGGCTTCCCTTGTAGGCATTGTAACTGAATGAGAGAAGGAGCTAACGAATCAAGGATTGCCTGGACTTTCAGGGGATCAATGCAGTTCGTTGTTTGGACACAATGAATCCTAGAAGTTGACCAAATTGAGCATAGAATACACATTTATGAGGGTTTAATCGAATATTATAGTGTTGACGTCATAGGAAGATTGCTTTGAGATGCAGTGGATGGTCTTGATGACTCTGAAAGTGGGCATGAAAATCATCAAGGCATGGTTGCACGATATTCTTAATATCATGAAAAGCATAATTTATTACTTGTTCAAATTTTTCTCCTGCATTCTTAAGATCGAAAGGAAGTTTGCGATAATCAAAGGTACCCCATGGACAAACGAACACAATCTTATGTTGGTCAGATGGAAGTATGATGATTTGATTGTAGCCAAAGAATCCATTCATAAATGATAAAATTTCTCTCCCGATGCGATAATCAAAACTTGGTCAATAAAAAGGGTTGGGTAATTGTCCTTAGGAAAAGCTTTATTAATATCTCGATATCCAACACATACTCAAATCATACCATATTTCTTCATTATGGGAACAATGTTGGAGACCCAATCGGTTAAAGGAACATGATAAATGAAATCAACACGTAAAAGTTTTTCAACTTTTTCCTTAATCGCAACTACTTTCTTAGGGTGATCTAGACGCAAACATTGTCTAACTGGCTTGGCATTCAGATATGTGTTAATTTTGTGCACCACAATATTTGGATCAATGTCTGACATCTCTTCATATGTCCAAGAAAACACGTCACAAAATTCTTGAAAAAGGTCCTTTTAAATCTTAATCTCGTCTGGAGGATAAGAGGCACCTATATGGATGTTTTCAATAATCCCTGGCTTAACTGAAATGTCGAGGGGAATGGTGTCCTCAACATTTTCCAGGTTTTTATAATAATTCTCCTCATAAATGAAGATGGGTTCCTGAGGTTCCTCGGTAAACTTGGGGGAGAAATAGTCTTGAAAATTACTCTCAAGAGTGTCGGGTTGAGGCACGAATGACGAATGATGATGATTACCATATCAGGGTTTCTCATTTGACATCATGATCTCCATGATTCTTTCGTTGGTGGGAAAGGTGTTGTCGAAAGGATCAGATTGTGAAACTAAACCTAAATCTTGAGAGGAAAAATCAACCAAGTTTACTAAGCTATTGTTTTCATAATTTGCCTAACAGACCAAGTGAATAGCCTCATAACCTAACTCAATGGGGCTGAGCGGTATACGGTCTCAAAAAGAGTCAATGTTAGAATTGGCAGTCACTATCCAAGGATCATATGGAATAATACTAGACATAATCATGTTGATCAAAGCAATCATAGAGGGAATGTCAGGAGGAGGAAGCACAAAAGTTCCCATTAAGGATGAGTCTTTTAATAATCCTACTCCAATGTTTTAAAAAGGTAGTGGGGCCTTGCCACAAGAGGGATGTTTCCAGTAGTTTGAGACTATCAATGGCCACAATGCCCCCTAGTGAGGGAAAGCAATCATCCGAAAATATGATGAGACTGCCATAATATAAATTCAGGTACATCCCAATAAGAGGTTGTAATCTAGTTGTCCATCTATGACATCGACTTCTATGAAAACTATTTTACTGACTAATTCTATTGGCGAGAAATTGATAATTCCGTAAGGCTTAAATCCTCTTCCATCGAAGGCTTTGAGTGTTTTCGATGATTGGGTAAGGGAAGGATAACCTAAAGCTTTCTAACATGACATTGGTGTGATGCAAGTAGAGGCACCTTCGTCCAGAATGGTGCTGAAGACATTTTTGCCTCTAACCACAACTTGAATCATAAATTCAAGTTGGGGCGGAAGTTTAGGTGTATAATTATCATGATTTAACACAACGAGACCCAAATCCAAAGGATCTACTCCACCAATGGCTGCTAATAACTAATTCTTTTGAGCAGGACAATTCTGCAAAACCTTGAGAGTAAACATAGTTGAAGCAGTGTGGGCTAAATCTTCAACTATATTATAATTTTGCGTAGCTCTCGCATGGGGGTTAAAGGATGATTTAAAAATCAGCCATTTGGGAGGTTTAATCGTCATCTCAAGAGCATGCTTCTCTATTTGGAGAGGACCAACTGCGGGTGGAGTAGAACTGGAGGGTTGATCAATAGCCTTTCCAATTGAAGGATTTAGATTACCATAATCTTTGTTTCTAGTGGCCATGGAGACATCTTTTTGACACATAAAAATAATGTTTTGAGAAGAGGAAAATGGATGTTGTGCAACTGTTTTCACCTCTTGGTTTGTAGCCACGACAAGTGTAGTAGATGTAGATTTCAAATGTTGATTGATTTTTACTTGATGTGGACAATCCTTAGTAAAATGCTCATCATTACATATAAGACAAGGGTAACGAGGCTTACGCTTCTCATCAACAGACTGATTGTTCTGCTTATCCTATGGAGGGTTTTCCTGTTTGTTCTTACCTACCGTTTTTCTTACTTCCAGACTGCTGATATTTTCCTTTTGTAGATTGAATGACATTAACCTCGGAAATACTCATAGGAGCATGATTAGAAGGGCTTTCATTTGTCACGGTCGGAGAAGATTTCAAATTAGTTTGATTAGAATATTTTCTCACTCATTGATGATTGACAGAACCAATCACTCCATCAACAACATGTGATTCCTTTGAGGGAGAAGGTGGAATAATATGCAAAGGTCACGAAGCATTGGGTATCTTGTCATAGAGCATGCCATATTGGGTATAAATGAAATCCAGATATTGAGAATGAGCAATGACTTGCTCTTCAGTAACAAATCCACCTTTGGAAATTTCCTCAATTATAGTAGACAAGAGGGATTTAATGAACCATTCTACCAAAAATTAATCAAGAATATAAGTTTTGACTAAACGACGTCAACACCTCCACTCATGTATATGATTAGATATATGAGTATAGTCAGATTGCTTTAAGGAGGTCAAAATATCAGTACCAGTTTCCTAATGGATGGGTAATTGGAAGTGGGTTAGAAACATGGTTTCCAATGCACTAACTTTTTTAAATGAAGCTCTAGGTAATTTAACATACCACTTAGTTGTCGAACTTGTAAGATTTCATTGGAAAAGTCGTAAAGGAATGGAGTCATCATTTAAGGGTTCGACAAACATCATAAATGATAGGTCATGAAGTGATTTGATGAATATTCTCCAAGGTTTCCATTAAACTTCAAAATGTTACTCGACAGTTTGTTTGGAATAGATGACCACCAAGGCGAATGACAAATTAGATCACTTGTCACCGGGAGAGATATAGTAACTCTAGTGTTTCAATGAACGATAATTGCTTATTAAAGTCCATTTGAGGAGGTTGACCTTGTGGATAAAGGTTAACCGGTGGTGGAGGGTGTCCTGGATACATTGGAATGGGTTGAGCTACTAGCGTTTACATTCCACCCATATAAGGAGAAGTTTGATAACTAGGATAATTGAGACCAGGCTACTCAGTTCCATGAAAAACTTGGTAAGATTGGAAAGGATAACTTTGGATACGCTGGCCTTGATAAGGTATTTGTGGTATAGTTGTTTGGCCAATATGAATTTATGGGATACCTTGGAATGGTTGCCTAGATGGAATTTGCATCATTTCAATACTAAGATGACTAGTTGGCACCTGGGGCGTGCTTTTAAAAGGTTGATTAACTTGCATCTATGGAATAGTCTAACCAAGTGGGTTAAATGGATTTTGTAATACTCCTTGAATAGGTTGGGTAGACATGATTTGAGAAATTCTTGGTACCATTTGGCTAGTTTTCTTTTGGGATACAACTTGAATAGTTTGACGCATTTGAATTGTAACTTGGGCAGGTTGAGGCATGAATTGAACATATTGACAAGTAGGAACTTGAGGCATACTCGAAATAGGTTGAGAGGTTGGGATTTGAGTTAAGAAAAAACCATGTTGAACAAGCAAGGTAGGATTCCAAGGAGTAACAACCTATTCCTAGAAATGGAGCACCCATAGGAAGAGGACTCGAATAAGGCGAAGCACCAACATGTAGTATTTGATCAGTAGATGAGAACATTCTAGCAATGGGTTGCTCCCCTGCCGAAGGATAAGGAGGGAACAAAGGTATCTGCCCCCCAGGAGGAAGGTACCTAATACAAGACGAAGTAGGTTATTGTAAGTGTCCTAATCCACTGAAAACAGAACCATATTGTTGCTCTAAAGGAGGTTGGGGATCAATAGGTTGAATAGGTTGAGAAGCATTCATTAAGGAGGGACCAAATGGTATTCCAGATGAAGATGGTGAAGGAGAATTCTATGGACTAGACAACGCACTAGAAAAAGTTCCTGACAATGATTGGTATCAAGATGGCACTAATGGACCACCATACAGGTGAGTTTATGGAGAAGTAATGAACATGGAGGTTGTCGTGACTTCAGTCGACTCACTCATAATGGC
This sequence comes from Pinus taeda, assembly GCA_000404065.3. Taxonomy (NCBI): domain Eukaryota; kingdom Viridiplantae; phylum Streptophyta; class Pinopsida; order Pinales; family Pinaceae; genus Pinus; species Pinus taeda. Next base: position 47,637 of record APFE030945484.1, on the reverse strand, counting down.
ATATACGGGTTAGGTGACTGTTGTTGATTTCGTCTTGGCTAGACTTCTTAAACGAGTTTTCCGAGGAAAGTTCAAAGGTGAATTAAAATGAGGAGTTTGACTTAAAGGAGATTTTGTTTGATTATTAGAGGGAAATATAGGAAAATTCTAGTACAAAGGAGGAAAATTGTCTTAATAATATGCAAATAGGAGTTTGAAGGCTACGAGAATCCTCTTTAGTAATATCCTCTATGCTCAAAAGACCAAGTGGAAGTTGTTTCGTCAAGACCAAAAAACACAGGTTGTTGTTAAGATAAAAGCAGAGAAGAAAAATAATAAGTTCATAAAGTAGTTGGTTCAGTTATTTATGGTTCCTCAGGCTATATAACCTCAGATTGTAAAATATTTGAATCTACAAATGCAGGTTATAATGTTTCAAGAGTTTTAGTTTCAACTGCTTCAAACTCACTAGTTTTCAAAGAAGTAACTTCGGGTTTGGTATTAATGGGAAGTGACGATTCTAGTTGATTAACTTAGGATGTGGTTCCAGAAGGGGTAACTTTTGATGTACCAGGTTTGGTAGTTTGTGGTTTTTTTTTTTTTTTTGTAACAACCCTAGTGATATTTCCATGTAATAAAAGTAAATAAAGGAAAAATAATAACCATGGTTGATGGGACACTTATTCCAAGGTGAATGTTGGGCAGAATCCTAGTGATGGAGATCACTTGTGATTGTTTATGGCTAAGGAAATTGGAAAAGGCAATGGATAAGTCTTTGGAAAGGCAAAATGGCATTTTTGGCACATTTATTTATGAAAATAATAGAAATTAGGAGACAAGGGAGGTGAAAGGTCGCAGGTTGCATGTGAGGAGGAAATTGAAAGAAAAATAATGGAAAATAAAGAAAATAGAGGCCTCATTCATAAAAAGGCTTCTCAGGATCAGTTGGTAACCTTTTGTCATATCAGTGTTGGAGCTCTCTTCTATTCTTTCTCTCTCTCATACTCTTGGAGATGATTTTTCTTGGAGCACTCTTAGAGGGTGTGGCATACTTGAGTTTTTGGAGCAAGAAGGGAAAGGAAGAGTAGGAAAGCACAAGAAGGCATCGGGATCAGCAGCTACATCATATTTGTTTGCAGGTAATGAGTTACATGTATGTTTCCTTCACTAGTTTTGGCATGCATGGCATATGCATGTGGGTTGTTGGTTGTGATATGTCATTGGCATGGAGGATGGGCGAGATTGACAGTGGATTTCCTAGCCTTGCCATTTCCTAGATAGCCATGGTGATTGTGGGTTTATTTCTTTGTTGTGTTTTTGGTTGGTTCTCATGTTTCCTTAGCTTGGGTTGAGTTATTAGTCATGTAGCCTTGGTTGGACAAACACTCTAGAGCCCTGGAAAAAATTGGGTTGAATTACTAGTCCCATAGCTTGGGTTGGACAAACACTCTGGATCCCTTTATGGGTTGAGTTACTAGTCCTGTAGCCTTGGTTGGAAAAACACTATGGAGCCCAGTAAAAGTTGTGGGTTGAGTTACTAGTCCCGTAGCTGGGTTGGAAAAACGCTCTGGAGCCCTGGATGGCTGGGATAGAGACCGATTTGATGATGCTTTTGTGATGTCCGACTGCGAGGTGGAACCATTGTTTGATGGGTTGAGGCAGATGGCCTCTGGAAGCCCTGGATGGTTTTTTGATTGATGTGTTCTATGATATCTCACATTCATGCTTGGAATATGGCACAAGGGTGAATGGTTGAAGAGAGATTTGGCTCAGCCATTCTCTGGCTGGGTGGAACGTGAAAGTCCCATCCCTCATTTTGATTTTGCATCATTAATGAAAGGTTATTTCTTCTATATTTATATGAGCATTTTGAGGATTGTATGTGGTTTATATGGTTGTACTTTCATGAGTATTTATGTACCCATTATGCCGGTTATGTATGTGTTTTATGACAGCAACCATTTATAGCTTCCCTCATATTTTTACTTGTAATTGAATGATCAATGTATCTATGACCTAATGGATGGAATGGCAGTTGGTGTGTTGAGGCATTAATGGTTCTTAGCAATTCTCAACTAAGTGTGAAACCCTTATGCTAAGAACTGTTAATTACACTTGTAGATTACACATTTGCAATATGTTTGATGAAATGTCTGTCATGGCTAGTAGGGGTCTAGTTAAGGTCTTGAACAAGTATTTGTTTTAGTACTGTCATTTCCATGTTATTTTACTGATATGAAGATATGGTTCAATTTTGGGTGGTGACCTGGTCTCTGGGCCTGAAAAAGTGGCTCAAATCTTGGAGTTGTTGGCATAGCACTGAATATTTTGGTCTCTAGTCAGTGGCAGGCAAGCCTATGAGAGCGACTTTGGGTTGTCGGTCGCACTCATGCCTACAACATGGGAGCAACTGAGCCTTAAATTGTCCAAAAGCTCTATGGGACCCCAAGGCAAGTTGTCAAAGTATTGGATTGGTTCTTGAGGGTCTTGTAGTTGATGATTAATGTTTGTATGGTGTGTTTCCATCGGTTCCTCTTCGTTAACGTGACTTAGGAGGTCAAATCATATCATAGTGGCCTCTTGTCGCATGTTTAGCCCTGTTGTCCTGTTGCTTGGGTAGATGTGGGAGAATGGTGTTACAGAGCGATATAAGAGCATGGTTCACCCCTTGAACTGGATGGGTTATGTGTTGGTCAAGCATGCATGTCAGTTGCATGTGTGTTTCTCACCCTTGAATTCCATGTGCTTGTTGCATTTGCATGATGTTGTTCATGGTTGTATAGATGTCATCATGTGAAATTAAGGTGTTATTATGGAATGCATCATTGTGAGTGTATGTGTTAGGGTCCAACCCTAACCCCCTTATTTATGTAATAGGGTCGAGTCATAGTTATAGTTAGTTAAAGATTCAATAAAGCCCATATTAATAATTGTAAGTGGTTGACCCGCCTTTAAAGAAGGGACCACAGTTAGTTGAAAATGGGCCATGGTATTAGATAGATGGTATTAATAAGAACCATGGCACTGACCCATGGTATTGCATGTATGAATCCTATATAAAGGATAGAGACTCCCCTTGAGGAGCGTCGTGTCTTATTTTGTAGTTAAGCCCAGCTCTATTGGAGGTTGCCCCCTCGAAGAGGCAAGTGAACATTGCTTTCCTCTCTGAATAATAAAATACATGCTGTTATTACTTATTGTTCTATGTTCTCGGTATATTTCTTTGCATATTTGGTATTATGGTATCTTCTCGCAGGTCAAGAGCATAACAAGTGGTATAAGAGCACTTTTTAGGGCTGGTGGGATCTCCATTTTTAGCAGATTTTTTCTTGGCTAGAGACGTGTTCCGACATCTTTAAACCACAGGATCTGTCGTTGAGTGCATAAGCCTACGGATTTGGGGAGGAATGCACGTAGGAAATACAAGAGGTGGTCACGCTTGTTGGACTCCATTGTAACCCCTGTGGGTACCCCTTTGAGTAGTAGCGCATTAGACAAAACCGCGCATGGACTGTCTTCCAAGTACCCTCTGGGTATATCGGAATCCCCCTAGGCTCTCTTGAAACCTCGCCATAGATCAATCGTTGGTCATATTGCTGCTATAGTACACCGAGAACAACACTTGGGGAGATTACTCGCACGTACGATAGGGTAGTCGGGTTGTACAGCTAAGGGTATGGTTGATCCTCCTTGGTTAGTGCCCTGAAAGATTGGGCCAAGTACTACTATCGGACCCTTATGTATATTACGATCTGTAGCACCTGACACTCCTTGCGACCATAGTTCCCTTGTCTCTCTCTAGATCACACATCATCTTTGCTAGATCAGATCTAGCAGGTTGGGTTCTGTCACAACCGCAACAATAAGTTCCGCTATTCAGGTCTCTCAAATCCGTCATTCAGATCTATCAGATCCGCCAATCAGATCTATCAGATCTGCCATTCAAATCTAGTAGTTTGGATTCTGTAGCAGTCGCAACAATCAGATCTGCCATTTAGATCTAGCAGCAGGGGTTCGATCACTACCACATTCCTACTCATACTCTGCAATTGAGGGTTTCACCGACAAATCTAACTATTTGTGTGGCTCCCATACCTAGGCGCGATTATCGCAGGACATTGGGTAGAATTAACTTTTATGGTGAATCAGCTACTGCAGTATTCCTAAGCGAGGAGTAAAAAAAAAAAACCCTCCCAGGATGCTTATGGGAGACTTAGTCCATGAGAATCAGGTCGACGGCCTCAGCAAGGTGGTACCATTCACTTATCAGTGTCAACATTTCGAGTGGTCCCAATTTTTTTTTTTCACAGTAACGACAAGTGCACCAGATCGGTGCATGGTACAAACCAGAGCTCAAGCTATGGCCAATTAGAAGATCAACACCCTTGAACAAAAGTTGGAGACATTAACGAAGCAGATCCAGACCTTAACTGACACAATAACAAAGGGCAAGCCGGGGGAACAATGAAAGGCATATGATTTTAATCAAAACCTTGAGGGCAAGTCTGGCCATTCTCTTCACTTCTATGGCAACCATCAATAATTCCAGTTTTGACAATCCAAGCTGGACATGTATAAATTTTATGGCTCTAATCCAGCCATATGGCTAGCACAAATGGAGAAATATTTCACATTGAATCACATCAGAGATGATGCCACTAAGCTAAGTGTGGGAAGCCTGTACTTGGACCAAGAAAGATGGCAATGGTGGCAATGGAATCAACGCCGTTATGCAATGCCACTGACTTGGCAGATAATCTCGAAAGCCCTTTTTAATCGCTTTGATCATGAATCTAACTTTTTGGGTCATCTTACTAAGCTCTGACAAACAGGCACAATGCAAGAATATATCAAAGCCTTTGAAGCATTAGCCTTCCGCACAGGAGGTATAGTAGATGAATTATGCTTGGAATGTTTTATCAGTGGTCGCAAAGACGCCATATAAGCCCACGTCCGACTACACCACCTAGTCTCATGGCTGGGAGCTTGCAAGATAGCTCGTGAAGTAGAACGAGCGTTAGCGGCCTAGTCGACTTGTCCAAAATTCATAGCCAAGGGACTCCCCACCTAGGCTCCGAGCACTACCTAAACACTTAAGGTTCAAAAGGTGTCACCAACGGAAATGGCAGAAAGAAGAAAGCAAGGATTGTGTTACTACTATGATGAGAAATACTCCCCAGGGCATAAATGCAAGGAACCTAAATTCTTTCAAATTGATGCTATTGATCACAGTTCATCTTAGGAAGTCCCACCATTTGAGGGACCGGAGGAGGAAGATGAGGACAACCAGCTAGACAATGAGCTCCCAGCTACACCTGAAGAACCAATTATCTTGCTTCAAGCTTTGGCAGGAATTTCTTCTCCCCAAACTATCAAAATCAGAGGTTTTATTAAGCATCACCTTGTAGTAGTCTTTATTGATAGTGGCAGTACACATAACTTTATCCATCAAAGATTCGTTGAAACATTGAATTGTTTTGTCAGCGCAGTCTCTAATTTCTAGGTGCAGATTGCTGATGGGGGGACAATGAAATGTGAAGGCCGCTGTGAAAATGTCAAACTTCAAATGGGGGATTATCACTTAAAGACCCACATGTTTAGTTTCAATCTTTCCAGCCTTCCTCCAGTGATCAAATATGCTCTTACAAAGTGGTCTTAGAGTGTCAAGGTCAAATTTTGTCATTTCAGTGAGTCTTCAAGCAAAATTTCGTCACAAGGCATTAGGTCTAGGGTTTGATTTCACTCCTTTCAAGTTGCCCAAATGTCAGTCTATGTCACTATTCAGTTGAGTCTGTCATCATTCAGAAGGTTTTTATCATCATGTCAGGTTCCATTGGATCATTTTACACCTTGTTCATGCTTCAGTTGTGCCTAGGTAAGGTCATTTCCCTCTCCTAGGGTTTTGAAGGCAATTTCCCTTGGATGGTCAAATCATTAGCAAAACTTGTATCCAGATGTTTGTACACATTCCCCTATCCTTAATGTACCTTATCAAACACTTCCCGCCACTGAAATCTCCCAAATTCCTCATTTTGACACAAACCCTAGTTTCTTGCTACAACCTGGCAATTTTCTAGGTTGGACCTGTGTTTTGCCCTTTTGGACCCCTTCCCCTCACTAAATATCTGAGATTCCACTTTCCCCTACTTCCTAACATCCTTCCCTACTTCCAAAAATTTCCCCAAGAATTTAGAAGCCCCTTATCCTCTTCATTTCGCTTCATTTCGACAAATTTCCTTGTTTCACACATCGGAAAAAGTTTCACTCAAAAGATGTTTCAGAGAAATCAAAGATGAATTTGTAAAAATGGAGAGAGGTTTTTGTCCACAACAGGCCAAGGAAGAAAAACCTCCTTCACTTTTTACACAGGTGTCATGGTTTTAGAGAAATTTCAAAAATACAATCGCCTCGGGAGAATTGATGCACCTCTGAAGTGACCTTGGGAAAATCAAGTTTTCTCCTAGCTTGGTTGGAAAAATAACTTTTGTGATGAGTCAAAGGATAACTAGACAAAAATATATTTCCAATGAGCTATCATGAGCTCAATTTGGAGTTGAGGAAGGCATTCAAAAGTTGACTGCAAAAGCACTCTGCCTTGAGGCAGCCTCATTTGGCACATTTTGACCAGTCTTGGGAGATTTGATTTTTTGACAAGGAAAATGAACTCAAAATTGAAAAATTCTGGTTGGGTTACAAAGTAGACTCAAATATATTTCCAACGAGCTATCTTGCGCCCAATTGGGACACTGGGAAGGCCTCCAAAAGCCTCCTGCAAAATGCACTATGTCATTGGGTGCGCGCGACGCACTGGACTAGGCGCGCGACGCATCAAGGGCGCGCAACACATCAGGCACAAAAACACAGTGTAAAAATACACTGGCACGACGCATCAGAGGTGCACAGCGCATTGGGTGAGGCACGCGATGCACTGGGTTTTAAGGCCGAAAATTGCTTGGAAAGGCATCAAATCGCCTCCTCTCCGCACAAATTTGCAGGTATGCTCATATCCACCACTTGTGCTTGACTTTTGAAAGATTAATGTAATGGGTTCATCATATGTTGCCTTATAAATCCAAGTGGAAAGCCCTCCTTTGTCAATGAAATTGCTGTAGGATTTGAATGCAAAAATTGCTGTAGGGTTTCAAAAACAGAGTGTAACCATGGTTATCATTTTTTCCCATTTCCCTTTGTTTCCCATTCCCAAAGTAACTCATCAAACTTCCTCATTAATCCCCTCATAATCCTATCATATGATCCCATACCCCCAATTCCTATATTACAAAGTCCCAAACCCAAACCCTAGTCCATATACTATACCCTATCCCAGCAGTCTCTCATTTCCCTTTGGCACACATTTGGCATTGAAGCAAGACACCAGGTTCTCATTTTTCATTCTCAACAAACCAAACATACACTTGGCATAGACTTTCAACACCATGGAGGCAAACACTGATACATTATATGACCAAGATAGTGACTTTACAACTGAAACTGCATGCACTAGGAGGGCACTAAAATATCGAAAAAGGGAGGATAGACTTCGAATTTTGGCCGAGGCTTCATTGGCTGGACCTAATACATGATGGAGGGTCTTCACTCCGAATTTGAGCAAATTCGGAGAAAATTTTGTCATTTTGAAATTTTTGGCTTGCAAAACAGGTTTTTTAGCTCTACGCATAGCGCGCAATGCGCGACCCATAAGATGGGGAGGTCCAAATCACAAATGGCTTGTAGTTTTGGATTTGTCATGATGAATTGTACATGCTTAGCCATTTCCAAAGCATTTCATCAAGTTCTGGGTGACCAAAAGGCTCAAAAACACCATGAAAATCACCTTTTCTGCCACCTTTTGCACCAACAGGAAGTACTTCTGGGAGAATGCACTTTTAGAGGGGCAATGGACACCAAATTGGAAAATTCCACTTGGGTTGGAAAGTAGACATTTAGGGCTTTCCAACAAGCCAACCTGAGCTCAATTTGGATGCCGGGAAGTGCCCCAAAAATAGGTGGAAAGGCGCGCGGCGCATAGGGCTCAAACGCGCGACGTACAGGGTTTTTTGGTCAAATTTTCACCTTCCAGCTCAGAATTTCGGCCAGTTATGACTAGTTTCACCTCTTGATGTGATGTTTGACCC
>APFE030945484.1:1801-39222 GCA_000404065.3 Pinus taeda | reverse complement strand
CCTCAAAAAATCAATCTCAAAGTCCTTGTACTTCATACCTAGCCTAAAATTAGTCATCAATTTAGTCATCTCGAGCCTTATTGATTACCTTTTGCTGAGATTGACTCGGAGAGAGCCCTCTCCTGTCCTCGTAGGGCTAGCTACGAGGCTGAGCGTGGTTTGATGTAGCTTTGAGTTTTACCTTATTTCAGCCTAAGGTAGATTTGAGTGCTAACACCATTCACTTGTCAGTGTCAACATTTCGAGTGGTCCCAATTTTTTTTTTCACAGTAACGACAAGTGCACCAGATCAGTGCATGGTACAAACCAGAGCTCAAGCTATGGCCAATTAGAAGATCAACACCCTTGAACAAAAGTTGGAGACATTAATGAAGCAGATCCAGACCTTAACTGACACAATCAGAAAGGGCAAGCCGGGGGAACAATGAAAGGCATATGGTTTTAATCAAAACCTTGAGGGTGAGTCTAGCCATTCTCTTCACTTCTATGGCAACCATCAATAGTTCCAGCTTTGACCATCCAAGCTGGACATGTATAAATTTTATGGCTCTGATCTAGCCATATGGCTAGCACAAATGGAGCAATATTTCACATTGAATCACATCAGAGATGATGCCACTAAGCTAAGTGTGGGAAGCCTGTACTTGGACCAAGAAAGATGGCAATGGTGGCAACGGAATCAACGTTGTTATGCAATGCCACTGACTTGGAAGATAATCTTGAAAGTCCTTTTTAATCACTTTGACCATGAATCTAACTTTTTGGGTCATCTTACTAAGCTCCGATAAACAGGCACAATGCAAGAATATATCAAAGCCTTTGAAGCATTAGCCTTCCGCACAGGAGGTCTAGCAGATGAATTCTGCTTGGAATGTTTTATCAGTGGTCGCAAAGACGCCATATAAGCCCACGTCCGACTACACCACCTAGTCTCATGGCTGGGAGCTTGCAAGATAGCTCATGAAGTAGAACGAGCGTTAGCGGCCTAGTCGACTTGTCCAAATTTCATAGCCAAGGGACTCCCCACCTAGGCTCCGAGCACTACCCAAACACTTAAGGTTCAAAAGGTGTCACCAACGGAAATGGCAGAAAGAAGAAAGCAAGGATTGTGTTACTACTGTGATGAGAAAAACTCCCTAGGGCATAAATGCAAGGAACCTAAATTCTTTCAAATTGATGCTATTGATCACAGTTCATCTGAGGAAGTCCCACCATTTGAGGGACCAGAGGAGGAAGATGAGGACAACTAGCTAGACAATGAGCTCCCAGCTACACCTGAAGAACCAATTATCTTGCTTCAAGCTTTGGTAGGAATTTCTTCTCCCCAAACTATCAAAATTAGAGGTTTTATTAAGCATCACCTCGTAGTAGTCTTTATTGATAGTGGAAGTACACATAACTTTATCCATCAAAGAGTTGTTGAAACATTGAATTGTTTTGTCAGCACAGTCTCTAATTTCTAGGTCTAGATTGCTGATGGGGGGACAATGAAATGTGAAGGCTGCTGTGAAAATGTAAAACTTCAAATGGGGGATTATCACTTAAAGACCCACATGTTTTTCATCAACATGGATGGGTGTGACATTGTCTTGGGTGTTGAATGGATCCGCACACTCGGTCCAATCAAAATGGATTTCTAGGAGTTATATATGAGCTTCAAGCAGAATAACAACACACATACCGTCCGCGGACTCCAAGCAGGTGCTCCTTCTATCATGAACTCGCATAGGATGGAAAAATTGTTAAAAAAGGGCCACAATGGAGTTATAGCCCAATTTAATGCCATCCAGGCCTTCGAACCCACTTCTCTTCATATTCATCTTGAGATGCAATAGGTCTTCAAAAACCATCTGCAGGTCTTTGACAAGCCTCATGAGCGTCCACCCTCGAGAGGGGAACAAGATCGTAGCATTACTTTGGTTCCACGGGCACAACCACCAAATGTGCGTCCATATAGATATCCTTTTGCCCAAAAGAATGAAATTGAAAAAATCATTAAGGAACTCCTGGAAGCCAGTGTCATTCGTCCTAGCATTAGTCCTTATTCTTCCCCTGTGGTCATGGTGCTCAAGAAAGATGGGGAATGGCGTATGTGTCCAGACTTCAGGGCCCTCAACAAGCTGACGGTCAAAGATAAATTTCCCATCCTGGTTGTTGATGATTTTCCGGATGAACTAAGTGGGGCTCAATTCTATACTAAGCTCAACCTTTGCTCGGGCTATTGCCAAATTCGCATGAAAGAAGTAGACATTCCAAAGACTGCTTTCTGAACTCATGAAGGCCATTATGAATTCCTGGTCATGCCATTTGGTCTCTGTAATGCCCCATCCACTTTTCAGAGCCTCATGAATCACCTGCTCAAACCATATCTCAGAAAATTTGTCCTTGTTTTCTTTGATGACATCCTCATCTATAACCTCACTTGGGAAAAAATTCTTCAACATGTAGATATGCTCTTGCAACTGCTCCGGAAGCATAAATTATTTATCAAGTTGTCCAAGTGCTCTTTTGGCATGGAAGAAGATGAGTATTTAGGCCACATTGTGGGGCGTGAAGGTGTCAGGGTGGATCCCAAAAAGATCCAGGCAATGCAGGATTGGCCTCAACTAAAGACCTTGAAGAGCTTGAGAGGATTTTTGGGTCTCACCGGCTACTATCGAAAATTTGTCCACAATTATGGTCACATTGCTAGACCCCTCACTCACCTTCTCAAGAAAATTTCATTCCTCTGGAATGATGAAGCGCAACAGGCATTTATAGCTCTCAAACATGCCATGTGTTCCACTCCCGTATTGGCACTACCCGACTTCACCAAATCTTTTGTGATTGAATGTGATGCTTTAGGTACAGGTATTAGGGATGTCTTAATGTAGGAAGGTCAAACCTTGGCTTCACTAGCCAACAACTAAGTGGGACAAATCTGAGACAATATACCTCTGAGAAGGAGATGATGGCCATCTTACATGCGGTGGATACCCGACAACCATACTTATTGGGGTGGCATTTCGAAATCCACACAGGCCATCAAAGCCTTAAATATGTTTTGGAGAAACGCCTATCCTCGCCACAACAAGATAAATGGCTATCCAAAATGTTGGGATATGATTATGAGATAATTTACAAGAAAGGGCGAGAAAATGTCATAGCAGATGCTTTATCACGCCAATTTGACGAGGAAAGCACCCTGCTAGCAAACTCTCTTCCCATTCGAAAGTGGATTGAAGAGGCTCACAAGGAATGGTTTTCACATCCTTTGCTCTCCCAACTCATTAATAAATTGCAGGTGGATCCAAATTCCATAGCGGGCTACTCTTGGAAGATGAGATTCTTTGCTACAAGGAAAAAGTAGTGATATCACCAACATCCACCCTCAAAAGTCACATTTTGGCAGAGTTGCACTTATCTCCCACTGTAGGCCATTCAGGCTTTCAGAAGACTTATGCTCGCACTCGACGTTCATTCTTTTGGACAGGCATGTAAAAGGACATTCTTACTTTTGTAGCTGAGTGTGATGTGTGTCAACGCCACAAAGGAGAGACAATCAAATCTCCAGGCACATTACAGCGATTGCCCATCCCCGCCTCAATCTAGATGGAGGTTTCTATGGATTTCATTACGTATCTCTCGAAGTCAAGAAACAAGTCAGTCATCCTGGTGGTTGTGGATAGACTTTCTAAGTATGCTCATTTTTGCATCCTACCCCACCCTCTTACACCAGCTTTGGTGGCTCAATCTTTCATGGACCATATCTTCAAATTGCATGGCATGCCCACTTCCATTGTGTCTGATCATGACCTGATCTTCACTAGTAACTTTTGGCAGGAACTCTTTAGGCTACAAGGTACCCAAATACAACTTAGTACTTCCGATCATCCCCAAACTGATGGTCAAACTAAAGCAGTCAACAAATGTTTGGAGACCTACCTCAGGTGTTTTACTTTAGAAAAGCAACATCTATGGGTACAGTGGTTACTTCTATCCGAATGGTGGTATAATACTAACTATCATGCCACCACCAAAATGACTCCATATGAAGCAGTTTATGGTCAACTCACTCCTTCACCTACTTCTTATATCCAGGGATGCTCGAAGGTACAAGCAGTGGATCAACTCCTACAAAACTGTGCAACCATTTTGGCCCACCTTAAAGAGAATCTCCATCAAGCTCAAAATCGCATGAAGCAACAGGCAGACCAACATCGTTCAGAGCGCAAATTTCAAGAAGGGGATCAGGTATTCTTGAGGCTACAACGTCTTCACTAGTTTCCGCAGCTTCAGCCCTGAGGACAAGGCTATTTTTATGGGGGAGGGCATGTTAGGGTCCAACCCTAACCCCCTAATTTATGTAATAGGGTTGAGTCATAATTATAGTTAGTTAAAGAGTCAATAAATCCCATATTAATAATTGTAATTGGTTGACCCACTTTTAAAGAAGGGACCATAGTTAGTTGAAAATGGGCCATGGTATTAATAAGAACCATGGTATTGCATGTATGAATCCTATATAAAGGATAGAGACTCCCCTTGAGGAGCATTGTGTCTTATTTTGTAATTGAGCCCAGCTCTATTGGAGGTTGCCCCCTTGAAGAGGCAAGTGAACATTGCTTTCCTTTCTAAATAATAAAATACATGCTCTTATTACTTATTGTTCTGTGTTCTAGGTATATTTCTTCACATATTTGGTATTATGGTATCTTCTCACAGGTCAAGAGCATAACAGTATGACTGGTTACATGTCGATTTATGTCACTTACATGTATCGTTGTAGTATGCTTGGTTACATTCTTGCATGTTTGGTTACATTCTTGTATGCTTGGTTGCATGTATCATTCTTGCAGGTTTGATTTCAAATATTGTTCATTCATGCTTAGTCATATGTGTTTAGGCATATGTGTAGATGGTTATGCATTGCTTATGCATGTTCATGTTTTCATGTGGTCAAGTGTATAGTGACATCATGATGGTGGTTGTTATGCATGAGGTTGTGGTGTGTGTTGTTGTTGAGTTCATGCATTGATGACTGGACCCTAGCTAGAATGACGATTGCATGGTCATATGCTTATGTTTTATGTTTTTATATGTTGTCATGATTATGTTATACATGTATCACATTGATTTGTTGATCTTGAAGAGGAGGTATTCTCCATGAACTATACTAAGGTACGTTGGTTTAATGTGATTTGTTTTAGCTAACATGATATACCCTATAGGAAGAAATATCAAATGGCTAGCAAGATGGTTGACTACAAAGACTCTCCCTATGAATCCGAAGAGAAGTATGGTGTTGGGAACTCTTCTGACTTGGAACTGACACTGAGAAGTTTAAAGGAAGAAATAAGGAGTTGTAAGGTAGATAATGACATAATCATACATGCACAGGAAAAGTTAGCAGAGATAAATGTAGTCATACTTCAAAGCTTGTCGGATTTGTAGTGACAGGGACCGCGTTGGAGCAAGAGGATAGAACTAATGGGGCATATGGTAGTAGATCACATGGTGTTCATTGATCAGATAGAGATGACATAACCAAAGATGCTAGATTGTTAGACACTCCGTATAGGAGAAGGGATAGACACAGGTATGATTCTAGTTTTGATTCAGATAAGCAATATGATAATCATCGATATCATCCTTACAAGAGAAGTGATAAGGGGTATTTGCCAAAAGAGTTTAAGAAAGCAAAGCCACCTACTTTTGATGGAGAGGTAAAGAAATCGCAAGATGTAGAGGCATGGATGCTAGGAATAATAAGTTATTAAGATTGAATGATTATTTAGAGAACATGAAAGCTAGAGTAGCTACATTCAGTCTCAAAGGAAAAGAAAACATTTGATGGGAAGATTGAAGAATGTCAGAGGTATAAATGAGGATGATTCGACTTGGACTGAGTTTGAGTAGCTATTCAAGAAGAATTATTTGTTGGAAAGATACTTTGATGACAGGGCGAAAGAATTTTATGAGCTAAATATGGGATCCATGACAGATGATGAGTACACTAGCAAATTCTTGGAGTTGTTGAGTTGTGTGCCTTACCTCAAGGAGGAGAAGGCTAAGATTCAGATATTCGTTAGTGAGTTACCATTTGGATTCAAAGACATGGTTGAGTTCAACGAGCCTAGATCATTGGAGGAGGCCATCTCAAAATTGAAGAATTGTTATGAACAACTAAAGCATCGAACTAAGACAAAGACAGATTGGAGAGTTAATGCAAAGAACAAAGGAAAATGGGACAAGAAGTGAGTAAGACCACGAGATTCAGGTAACAAGGAGAATGTTGCACCACTTAAGACGTTCAATGCATTAGATAGAGGACAAAGACACAGATATGAGGAGAAGAACAAGGAGCCCGTGCAATGTTGGACTCGTGGAGGAGATCATTGCAGGAGGGATTGTCCACAGTACAAGAGTGGGAGGCCTAATATATACAGTGCGCAGGAGGCACAAACTATTGGAGACGTTGGTCAGAGTATTCCATGTATCTATGCAGCATTGGATAACAAACAGGCAGAGCATCAGTCACTTATCATTGAAATGGATGGTAAGCTTTGTGATCAAGTTATTTCTATTTTGATCGACCTTGGATCTAATTATAGCTATGTTAGTCCTGAATTGGTTGATAAGTGTGGTTTGAGTAAGTAATTGCATGTAGAGTCTTGGTTAGTGTAGTTGGCTATAGGTATGAAGAAACGAGTTCATCATTGGGTAAGAGCTTGTGCATTTGACTTGAATGGTATTCCCACCGCAACACATTTGAATGTATTATTGTTGGCTTCATACAATATGTTGTTGGGCATGGAATGTTTGTATCTTCATAGAACCAAGGTAGATTTATGACAAAGCGATTGAGTGTGTTGATGGCAATGGAGAACTAGAGTCTTATAGGGAAAGAAGAAATCTACATCATTTAGGATGGTGACAACTATGAAAGAAAAGAGTAATCGCAGGAAAGGGTGTAAGTTATTTGTAGTGCACATTTCTAGTGATAAAGGCAAGGAAGTTGAGGATGCATATGTGTTGAGCAGGTACCCAATTTTACAATAGTCCAAGGATATATTTCTTGAGGACATTACAGAGTTTTCACCTCACAAGGAGGTAGACATGTCTATTGAGTTAGTGCTAGGGGCAACTCCAGCATCAAAAGCACCTTATAAGATGAGCACACACGAGTTGGTTGATTTAATATTGTAGCTGAAGGAAATGTTGGACAAGGGATGCATTAGGCCAAGTTTATCACCATGGGGCGCACCAGTATTGTTCGTAAAGAAGAAAGATGGAACACTCAAATTTATGCATTGATTACAAGTAGTTGAACAAAGTGACTATCAAGAACAAGTACCCTTTGCCAAGGATTGTTGACTTATTCGATCAATTGAAGGGAGAAACAATGTTCTCGAAGATTGATCTGAGATCCAAATACCATCAGGTACGCATCAAAGAGGAGGACATTTACAACACTGTGTTCAGGACCAAGTATGGGCATTATGAGTTGGTTGTTCTTCCATTTGGCTTAACCAATGCTCCAACTACATTTATGTGTTTGATGAATAGTGTGTTGCATCCATATTTAGATAAGTTTGTTATTGTGTTCATTGATGATATACTGGTATATTCTAAAAACGAGGAAGAGCATGCCAAACATTTAGTAGGAGTGTTGAGTTTGCTGAGAGAGCATCAGTTGTATGGTAAGCTTAGCAAGTGTAGTTTATTTCAAATTGAGGTACATTACTTGGGGCATGTTGTCTCCAAGGAGGGAATTGCAATAGATCCTAAGAAAATAAGGGCCATCATGGAGTGGGTAGCTCCTAAGAGTTTTGATGAGGTGAGATTTTTCATGGGTTCGACAGGCTACTATATGTAGAAATTCTCATTGTAGATTAAAATGATTATGCAATGTACTAAATAAAAATAAATACTTAATCTACTTCTACAATCAAACTTGCGGAAGCTTAATCGATTTTGAGAAAGATCAAGAAGAACACTTATAACAAAGAAGAAGATTCAATCACACATGAAACACAAAAGAATACTCTGGGGAAAGCCTCAGCTAAAAACTCCACTATTTTTATTATCATACAAGTGGAAATATCTCAATATTACACAAAGCTTTAGCTCTCAAGCTATCCAACCCTCAATACAATCCCTCACTGCTGCTCATAGATAGAATAGACAACACATATGCCTTCTCCTCTGTCCTCCAAGCCTCCTATTTCCTTGTGTTGTTTCTCCTGGGTGATCCAGCTGTAACCTGTGTGTTTCTCACCTCACACACTGCTCTGACCTCTGTAGAAACTGCGCAATCCTCAAAGAATGAATTCCTTCTGCATGCAAGAGATATTCACATGGGAATATTCTAGCAACTGATAGTACATTGTCCCTACCTTTAATCTCAACTGGGTCTTTGTCTGAACTGACATGCATGAGTTATTTATGAGAGAATATTCAGTTATCTGGAGAACACTAGTTGCATGCATGCATGCATTAACTGACTGAACTCACAATTAGTTCGACAAACTGTTTGGAACTAACTTAACTGGACTTAACTCAGTTAAATGAGCTAACTAATTACAACTCAAATACAACTCATCCTTATCTCCTTAATTAAAGGATAACTTCCTCAATCAAAGGGATAACTGTTCAATGTCTTCACAAAGACTTCATGTTTGAATTTCACCAACTAATTAACTCAAGATGAATAATTAATTATTTTTCAAACAACTGGTGAGACTAAATTCAAATTTTAATTCTCAATTTTATTTCAAGGACAAATTAAAATTGGAATATATCCTGAAATGCTACCTATAGCAATGCTATTTTTAGTATTTCTATTTTTAGCATTTCTTGTTGCTATTTTCAACACTCCCTCTCAACAAGAAAGGGATTATCTACCACCCCGGTCCTGTCTCTATGGAACTCGAATTTACACTTTAACAATGCCTTAGTCAAAATGTCAGCATCTTGCTCCTCGGTCGAAATATACTGCAACAACATGATCCTCCTTGCCACACAGTCTTTGAGATGATGATACCGAATGTCGATATGCTTGGACCTATCATGAAATACTGGATTCTCATAGAGTTTGATACAACTCTGATTATCACAATAGATCATAATTGGATCCATCCTTTGATCAAACAAACCAACTAGAATTTTCCACATCCAAATGGCCTCACACGCTGCCTGACTTGCAGCCATGTATTTAGCCTTTGCTGAGCTGAGTGCAATTGACCTCTGTTTCTTGCTGTACCAGGAAACTGCAGCTGAACCAAGGTTGAAAATTCCTCCTGATGTGCTCTTCCGATCTGATGGACTCCTTGCCCAATTTGCATCTATGAAGCCCTGTAGCTTCACTCCCTCTGACCGTTTGTATGATAATCCATACTGAGATGTGCCTCTGAGGTATCTCAAAACATGCTTCGCTGCTTTCCAAAACAGCTTGGTAGGCTGAACCATAGCTTGACTCAGCTACTTCACTGCATAGTACAATTCTGGTCATGTGTTCACTAAGTACATCATTGAACCCACAATTTGTCGATACACAGTAGCTTCTACTACTTCTCCTGAAGTACCATCCTCCTTCCTCCAGTTACCTACTAGAGAAGTCTGCATGGGCTTGCACTTCTCCATGTGGAATCTCCTGAGTATCTCATTGGCATACTTGCCTTGAGACACAAACAACTCCCCATCCTTCTGCCACACATCCATGCCTAGAAAGTAGTGCATGAGACCCATGTCTTTCATCTCGAACTCTCTTTCAAGGTCCTCCTTGCAAGACATGATCAACTAATCATCACCTGTCAATATCAGATCATCAACATAAAGAACAATGATCAACTGCTTAGCTTCCACCATGATGTGGTACAAGATTGCATCCGCTTTACTCTTTGTGAAGCCCAACCCAGTGAAGTAGTTCTCAATCATGGTGTACCAAGCACGAGGTGCTTGCTTCATCCCATATAAAGCTCTCTTGATTCGGCACACATGCGACTCACATTCGAAGGTCTCAAATCCCTTCGACTGCTCTATGTACACCTCTTCCTCAATCTTGCCATTGAGGAATGCAGTCTTCACTTCCATCTGAATGATCTTCCAACCCATCTATGCTGATAGTGCCAAAATTGATCTGAGAGATGAGTACCTTGCTACAGGAGCAAAAGTATCGTCATAGTCGATCCCCTTGACCTGTGAGAAACCACGGGAAACAAACCTTGCCTTATGTTTCTCCACACTACCATCAACAGCATGATTTACCTTGTAAAGCCAACGGGAACTCACAACTGACTTGTTCCCCGGTCTTGGAACCACATCCCAGACATTGTTCCAAACTATGGAGTCATACTCCTCCACCATAGCATCAACCCAAATTGGCTGTTGCACTGCTTCCTCAAAGGAAGATGGTTCGGTCTCTACACATTCCCCAACAAGGGCCATGTAACCAGTGTACTGCTCAGGTGACCTTCTCTGTCTGTGTTGAGAAGATGGCTCTCCCACATTCTCTCTCACATCCATCAACAATTTGTCAACCTGCCTTGTGCATTTCCATCCCTCTCTGGAAGACTCTGCATGAGTGGATGTCTCCACTCCTAAAACCTCTGCATGCAGTTGCTCCGCATTAGTGTGAGGCTCCTCCTCCTTAGGAACCAAAAGTTCCTCCTTTGCCTGCAACTTGAGCTCCCTCTCAAGGGAAACTCGCATGGCCTTCAGCTCATCGAACTTAAGATCTTTGTGAACCACTGTCCTCTGACTGGTAGGCAAATACACCAGATATTTGTGGGGAGTATCAGTGTACCCCACAAGTATCCCCAAATCTGCTGTCGGCTCTAACTTCTTCCGAGCATCCTTGGTCACATGGCACTAAACAAATGATCCAAAGATCCTAAAGTGACCCACATCTGGTCTCTTCTCGGAGAAAGCTTCCTCTAGTGTTTTCATCCCAAGTATGTGACGCGGGCTTCTATTTTACAAGCCTCAGCCCACAAATGAAGTGGTAGGCCTTGGTCATGCAGCATCACCTAAGCTGCCCCCAATCGTTCAATTCTTCCTCTCAACCACCCCATTCTACTGTGGGTTATGAGGTGCCGTCAACTCCCGTTTAATTCCTTCTGCGGCACAGAAGTCCTTAAAATATTGAGAGACATCCTCTCCACCATTGTCGCTTCACAAAGCCCTGATCTTCTTTCCTGATTCTTTCTCAACCAAGGATTTGAACTCACAAAAGCTTGAGAAGGTTTGATCCTTCTTCTGCATGAAATAGATCTAGCATCTACGAGAAAAATCATCAATGAAAATCACATAGTACCTTTGTTTAGCGGTGGAGGTTGTCGAGAATGGTCCACACACATCTATATGAACTCACTCCAAGATTGCTTCAGCTCGACTGTCTCGATCATGAAAGGAAGATGCATACTTACCCAAGGTACAAACTTTGCATGTGTCCACTTTCTCAAGTTTACCTTTGGGAAGCCCGATAGAAATTTGTTGCATTATCTTCAAGGCCCCATGATGCAAGTGGCCCAACTGTCTATGCCATAACTCGCCAATATCTTGGCTTTACACCAATTCTACTTTGGAACTCAATGCAACACAGTCATCTACCTCCAGCTTGTAGAGATTCTTCACTCGAATCCCAATCTTGTTGGTCTAACCCGTGGCCATGTGTCTCAAGAACAACTTTCCTTTACTGAAGACTACATCATAGCCTTTGTCTTCCAACATAGCGACTGATACCAAGTTTTTCTTCAGTCCAGGCACATACTTTACATCAGTCAGGGTGAGAGGAGCTCCATGCTCCCTCTGCAACACAACCGTACCTTCACCTTAAACAAGGTACTTTCAATCATTGCCCATCTCTATGCGCATCTGGAGGTCTTTCTCCTCCAAGGTACTTAATAAAATCTTATTGCCGGTCCTGTGGAATGAGGCTCCACTGTCTAGGTACCAAACACAACCCACCATCGATGAAACCATGCATGCGATGAGGGTAAAATCCAATTCGAACTATGAGGCCAGTGCCTCACCATCTGATCCTTTCGAGGATCCCTTCTTGGATTTCTTCAATGGAAAATTAGTTGCATAATGGCCCACCTCATGAAAATTAAAGAATCTCACTTTATATTTGTCAATCTTCTTGCCACCATGGGAAGAACTCGATTTGGAATGGGTAGCCTTCCATTCCCTTTCCTCACCTTACTTGTTAAGGCTATATTTTCTTCATCATCATGCTTAAATGAAGAACCATCTATGGTGCTTCTCCTGGTCTCCTCCTGCATCAGATCCGACCACAGTCGTTCCCAATCTGCCAGTTTCTCTCTTCCACTCATTTGGTCTTGGTAGCTATGCCAACTCTTAGGAAGGCCGAGGAGAGAAATACTCACATATCATCATCAACTATCGTGATTCCTACACTTCCGAGCTCATCTCTACGGGTGGTGAGCTTGTTCAGATTTGTAGAGATCATGTCGCCCTTTTCACACTTGATTTTCCGAAGCTTGTCCTTTAGCACCAACTTCCTCTCGTCACTTCTGTTTTGATATAGATCCTTCAATGTCTTCCACATTGAAAATGGAGTCTCCTTCCCATGGAGACTCGAGGCAATATGGTCTCGAACTCCCTCCAGAAGAATCCTCCTCGCTCTCGCCACACATTTCTTCCATTCTGCCAATTCTTGGGCATTAGCTGCTGCTGGCTTAGGGACTTCTTAATCAATGAAGTCCTTCAAACCATTGTCCTCTAATAACGCTTCCATGCGATCCTTCCATGCTATGTAATTCGAGCTACCATCTAGGGCATACTCGAGTCTCAAGCCATCGAACGCCATTGGTGTACTTTGAGATGTGATAAGAAATAAATTTTGTACCTACAATCAAGAACTTCAAACTTCAAACTTCTCCCTTCTTTGTATATTGTTCTCCGCTTTGATCACCTTTGCTCCGATACCATGTAGAAAGTCTCACTATAGATTAAACTGATTATGCAATGTACTAAAGAAAAATACTTAATCTACTTCTACAATCAAACTTGCGGAAGCTTAATTGATTTTGAGCAAGATCAAACATAACACATATAATAGAGAAGAAGATTCAATCGCACATGAAACACAGAAGAATACTCTGGGGAAAGACTCAGCTAAAAACCCCGTTATTTGTATTATCATACAAGTGGAAATATCTCATGATTACACAAAGATTTAGCTCTCAATCTATCTAGCTCTCAGTACAATCCTTCACTGCTGCTCATAGATAGAATAGACAACACATATTCCTTCTCCTCTGTCCTCCAAGCCTCCTATTTCCTTGCACTATTTCCTTGCACTATAGGAAGTTCACGAGGAACTTCTCACAGATTGCTTATCCTATCACATCATTGCAAAGGAAGGGTAAGAAGCTCGAATGGACTGAGGAGTGTGAGGCTAGCTTTGAACAACTTAAGTAATTGTTGAGGCATACACTGGTACTACATATTGTAGATCTGGACAAAGAGTTTATGGTATGCACAAATGCTTGCAAGTGAGTTCTTGGTGGAGTCCTTATGCAATATGGCTAGGTGGTATGTTATGAGTCCCGAAAACTAAACAGGCATGAGAAGAAATACCCAACACATGGTTTGGAGTTAGCAACGATCATACATGCATTGAAGATATGGAGACACTATCTTATTGGTAGGAGATTTGTACTTATGAGTGATCACATTAGGTTGATTTATTTGTTTGACCAATCGAATTTTAATGCTAGGTAGGCTAGATGGTTGGCCATGATTAGTGAGTTTGACTTCGATATTAGGTACATCAAAGGTCAATAGAACAAGGTGGCATATGCTCTCAACATACAGGTATAGGTAAATCACTTGGCAGCTATGAGCTCCTATGGGACGAACTTACAAGATAAGATCTTGCAGACAAGTTAGTAGGATGTCAGGTATATGGAGAATGTGCACAAGTTGCAGCAAGATGTAGGTACATGTATAGGTTCAAGTACAGGTACAGATAGTGGTAAAAGGACAAGTGGAACTACAGGTACAAGTATAGGTGCAAGTGCACAGGGTATGGATTATTGTCTTACAACAGATGTGTTGGTCAGGTTCTAAGACATGATATATGTACCGAAAACGGTGAGCTCAAGAAGGTGATCTTGAGGAAGTTTCATGTGAAACCTTATTCAGGTCACCTAGGTTATCAGAAGGCATTAACTGCAGTGAAGAAATTTCATTATTGGCTGAATCTGAAGAGAGATGTAACAAAGTCCATGGCTAGATGTTTTGTTTGTCAACGAGTGAAAGCAAAATGTAAGCATCTAGGTGGATTGCTACAGCTGATCATGATTCCAAAGTGGAAATGGGAGGTCATTTCCATGGACCTCATCACAAGGTTTCCAAAGACAATGAGACAACATGATTCCAGTATGGTCATTGTGGACAGATTGACAAAGGTTGCACACTTCATTTCGGTTAAGTCTACATTCTCAGTTAGTGATATAACATAAGTATTCATTAGAGATGTGGTCAGATTGCATGGTGTTCCAAAGAAGATTGTGTCAGACAGGGATGCGAATTTCACTTCCATGTTTTGGATGGATTTATTTGTAGGTTTGGGCACATAGTTGGCCTTCAACACTTATCATCCGCAGTCGGATGGACAAACAGAGAGGGTCAAAAGGATATTAGAGGACATGTTGAGGATGTATGTGATGCATTAGAAGTGGAAGTGAGAAGAGTATCTCCCTTTGGTAGAATTTGCATACAAAAACGATTATCAGGAGTCATTGAGGATGAGTCCTTTTGAGGCATTGTATGGACGAAGTTGTAACACTCCTATCAGTTGGAATGATTTGGTTAACAAGGTGTTGATTGGACCAGATATGTTGGCAAAAATGAAACATGAAATGCAGGTAGTCAAGACGAATCTAAAGGCAAGACATTATAGGCAGAACAATTATGCATATAGGAAAAACTTGTTCAAGGAGTTCTAGGTTGGGGAACAGGTGTACTTGCGCATCAAATCGAAGAAGAGATCCTTGCGGATTAGATCATGTGCCAAGCTGGAACTACGATTTTGTGGACCCTTCAGTATCATTGAGAGGATTGGGCCAGTAGCCTAACGACTTGCACTACCTCTGACAGTGAAAATCCATTATGTTTTCCATGTATCATTGCTTAGGAAGTATGTTAAGGATGTTGATCATGTGATTGAATGGTCTATATTGCAGGTGGAACTAGATGGATAATTCTAACCGGAACCTCAATGTATATTGCATAAAAAAGTTCTCGTACTCTGGAACTGAGTAATTGAGCAAGTTAAGGTGCAGTGGAAGCACTTTGGGCCCGATGAAGCTACATGGGAGATGGTGGATCAGATCTGAGCTATGTATCCTTCCTTGTTTGCCGATTGAGGCAAAGCAAATTCGATATGGTGGTTTGGTATATGCTTTATGGTGGTTCGTATATGCTTTATGGTGGTTTGATATGTGCTTTATGGAGGTCTGGTATATGCTTTTATGGTGGTCGATATATGCTTTATGATAGTTTGGTATATGCTACGTGATGCTTTCATATATGCTTAGATATGGTGTTTAGTATATATTTTGATATATGTTTTGGTATATATATTTATGGTAATATTTCTATATGTACACATGTATATATCATGTAAATACCACCATGAGTTATATTATAAAGCTCCACTATGTGGTATGGGTGTTATGTTATTATGATTATGTTGTCATGTTACTATGCTATCACATGGTTATGTTATCATGATGTTATGATGTCATGTGGATTGGCGCCCAACAACATGATCATTGTAAATACCGTAATGAGCTGTGTTATAAAGCTCCACTATGTGGTATGTTGTCATGATGTTTTGTCTTGAGCAGGTCTTTCATTGTAAATACTGCAACGAGTAATGTTATAAAGCTCCATGAGTAGTATGTCTTCTTTCAATAGGTTGTTGAGGTACATGTGTGACTAACATCGAGGACGGTGTCCCCCAAGGGGGAGGGTTCTGTAACACCCCTGGTGAAAATTCCATGTAATAAAAGTAAATAATGGCAAAATAATAACTATGGTTGATGGAACACTTATTCCAAGTTGAATGTTGGGCAAAATCCTAGTGATGGGGATCACTTGTGATTGTTTATGGCTAAGGAAATTGGTAAAGGCAATGGCTAAGGCTTTGGAAAGGAAAAATGGCATTTTGGCACATTTATTTATGAAAATAAAGGAAATTAGGAGAAAAGGGAGGTGAAAGATCACAGGTTGCATGTGTTGGGTGTGGAGCTTGATTATCTTCTTTATTCAGAGGTATCGTTGCATTGGACCTTAGTTCGTAATGTGGCAGCAACGCTGCCCGTAAATGTGTGCCACCAGGGGGGGCGACGATGATTATTTAGAGTCCCCCCCTGGTGGGGGATTGGGGGCGTCGCATTTGGAGCTAAAAATAGTTGTAAAATTGCCTTGTAAAATGTTGTAATTTCGTAGTCAATCCGTGCCGTTCATTAGGCGGAGATCTGACAGTAGAAGTTATGTTTAATTTAGGGTTTTTTGCCTTAGAAGGCAACCCCTCACTATATATGAGGGAATTATATTGCAGCTATGTAGATCTGTATTATGAGCGAGAAAGAGAGAGGAGATTGTGTGAGAGAGAAGAGGGAATTACAATAGATATGTTGTAGGTTGTTTCTCTTCATTTTGTTGGATAATATAAAAGGAAGGACTGGCTGTTTCTCGATGGACGTAGCCCAAATTGGGTAAACCACGTATATCTATGTCTCTCTTGTTTTATGCATTTTATTTGTTTATATTTCTGCAATATTTTATGTGTTCCATTGCTCTGTAATATATAATTTCCTAACAACTGGTATCAAAGCCGAAGGTCTATTTGGCTGATAAACTCGTAGGAGAGAAGGGTTCCTAGTTCGAGTGGGAGAAATGGCGGAAGATGGTAGGTTTAGGGTGGAAAAATTTAACGGCAAAACCTACCAGCTGTGGAAGATGTAGATGGAAGATTACTTGTATTAGAAAGATCTGTACTTACCATTGAGCAAAAAGATAAAGAAGTCGACGAGTATGATAGACAGAATGGGATATTCTTGACAAAAAGACACTTAGAACAATACGGTTGTGCCTAGCGGCGTCAGTAGAATTTAATAATTCAAAGGAAATGATAACAAAGGGTTTAATGTCAGCATTGGCAAAAATATATGAAAAACCCTCAGCCTCAAATAAGGTATTTCTTATGAAGCATTTATTTAATATGAAGATGTCAAAAGGTGGATCTATTGCTGATTATTTAAATGAATTTAATACAATTACCAGTCAGTTAAGTTCTGTAGGGGTAACTTTTGATGATGAAGTTAGGGCTATGTTATTTCTGTGCTCATTGCTAGAAATTTGGAATGGTTTAGTTATGGCCATTAGTAACTCTGTCTCTGGATCTAGTACTTTAAAGTTTGATGATGTTGTTGGTGCAATCCTTAGCGAAGAAATGCGATGGAAAATATCCGGTGAGACATCAGGTAATGCTTTGACTGCAGAGACTAGGGGAAGAAAAATGGAAAGAGGAAAGAGCCCAAGATATCGCAGTAAGTCAAGGAAAGGCATATCCAAGTCCATATCAGGGATAGTGTGTTGGAAATGCGGGAAGAAAGGACACATGAAGAAAGATTGCAAGTCTCGTAAGGGAAAAGAAGGAGGCGCGCATCAAGAAAATAATCATGAAGCAAATGTGACAGGTGATGTGTTGCAAGATGCGTTGATTCTTTCATTAGAAAATATTATTGATGCCTGGGTGTTAGATACAGGGGCCTCATTCCATGCCATACCTAATAGGAATCATTTTCATGATTATGTTCAAGGAGACTTTGGACAAGTTTTATTGGGTGATGATAAATCTTGTAAAATCATTAGAATGGGTATAATTTTCATAAAACAACAAAATGGAAATCAATGGCTATGGAAGGAGGTAAGGCATGTTCCAGATTTGAAGAAAAATATAATTTCAATAGGGCAGTTGGGAGGTGAAGGTTGTGTGACTACTTTTACTGATAAAACCTGGAAGGTCACTAAAGGAGCCCTGATAATAGCAAAAGGAGAAAAGTTTGGTACATTGTATTTATGCAATGGTATTTCTAATTCTATTAATGCTTTAACCTATACATGAGAAGATACGACACTGTGGCATCATAAGCTTGGGCACATGAGTGAGAAGGGGATGCAAATTCTTCACTCAAGAAATTTGTTGCCAAGTTTGAAGCATGCTGATTTAAAATTATGTGAGAATTATGTTTATGGAAAACAGAAGAGTCAGATTCCTCAGAGTTGGGAAATAAAATAAGAGCGAAAAATTAGAGCTTGTGCATACAGATGTGTGGGGATTGGCTCAGGGATCATCTTTTGGTGGCTCTCGTTATTATGTTACTTTTATTGATGATGTAACCAGAAAAACCTAGATTTATTGTATTCGAAATAAATCTGATGTATTTGATACTTTCAAGAAATGGAAAGCTTTGGTTGAAAATGAGACAGGAAAAAGGTTGAATTGTCTTAGTTCAGACAATGGAGGTGAATATTGCAGCAAAGAGTTTGATAGGCACTTTTCAGAGAATGGAATTTGCAGAGAGAAGACAGTTCGAGGAACACCACAAGAAAATGGTATGTCAAAAAGGATGAACAGGACAATCATGGAGCGTGCAAAGTGCATGAGATTGCATGCAGGATTGCCTTTACAATTTTGGACAGATGATGTAGATACTATTGTTTATCTAATAAATGGAGGGCCTTCAAGTTCCTTGGATGGTGGTATTCCAGAGGAGGCATGAATATGTAAAAAGGTAAACTAGTCATTTTTAAAGACATTTGGCTGTGAAGCCTTTGTCCACATTAATAAAGAAAATAGAACAAAGCTTGAGGTAAAATCAAAGAAATGTACCTTTATTGGATATGGTGTTAATGATTTTGGTTATCGCTTTTATGATTATGAAAAACACAAAATCATTAGGAGTAGAGATGTCATAGTCAATGAAAAAGTTTTGTATAAGGATCGGATGCAGGAAAAGAAACAAGAAAAAGAAAACAGAGAATACACAGTGCTTGATGAGATCACAGAAAAGTGAAGGTGCCTGAAAATCATAATGATCAACAACAAGAACAACAACAACTGCAACCACAACAACAACAAGCACGTCAAACACCTGAAAGTGGCATTAGAAGATCTACCAGGATAAGTAGACCTCCTGAAGGATACTCTCCTTCATTATATTATGTATTGTCCACTGGTTCTGGTGAACTAGAATGTTATGAAGAAGTAGTGTAGGTAGAAACCAGGAAGAAGTGGGAGCAAGCCATGAAAGAAGAGATGGATTCCTTGGCACATAACCAGACTTGGGACTTAGTTAGGCTTCCTGTAGGTAAAGTAGGATCGTAGAATAAATGGGTTTACAGGATGAAGGAAAATATGGAGGTAGAAAAAGGTATAAAGCTAGACTTGTGGTGAAGGGGTTTGCATAGAAAAAGGTTATAGAATTTGATGATATATTTTCCCCTGTTGTTAAAATGACTTCAATCATAACTATTTTAAGTCTAGTAGCAGTTGAAGTTTTGCATCTTGAGCAATTAGATGTAAAGACAACCTTTCTCCATGGGGATTTGGAGGAAGAGATATATATGCAACAACCACAATGATATGAGGTAAAAGGGAAGGAAAAACTATTGTGCAGGTTGAAGAAGATCCTGTATGGCTTAAAACAGGCTCCAAGGTAGTGGTATCTAAAACTTGACAGGTTTATGTCTGAACAAGACTATACTAGATGTTACTATGATCATTGTGTTTATCTCAAAAAGAAAAATGATGGCAGCTATATTATATTGTTATTGTATGTAGATGACATGCTTGTTGTAGGTTCTAACATGCAGGAAATAAATGTGCTCAAAATAAAATTGGAAAACTCATTTGCAATGAAGGATTTGGGTGCCGCAAAACAAATCCTTGGTATGAGAATAACTAGAGACAGGAAGAATCGAAGATTGACATTGTCTCCAATTGAGTACATAGAAATGTGTTGAAAAGATTTAATTTGCAGAATGCAAAACCAGTTAATATACCTTTGGCTAGGCGTTTCAAACTAAGTAAGGAGGTGTGTCCCAAGGCTTAGGAAGAAATGACTTCTATGTCTAAAGTTCCATATGCATCAATAGTTGGAAGTTTAATATATGCAATGGTCTACATAAGGCCTGATATTGCACATGCAGTGTGAGTTGTAAGTAGGTACCTGAACAATTGAGGAAAATAACATTGGATGGCGGTGAAGTGGATTCTTAGGTATTTGAGAGGCACCACAAATCAAGCATTATGCTTTGGTTGTTCAAACATTGCTCTATAGGGATATGTTGATACAAATATGGTGGGTGATAGAGATAACAGGAGGAACACCACAGGGTATGTGTTTATTGTAGGTGGAACAACCGTCAGTTGGGTTTCAAAACTACAAAGTTTCGTCACACTCTCAATGACGGAAACAACATATGTTATTGCTATAAAGGCTAGTAAAGAAATTATTTGGTTACAAAGATTTCTGGATGAATTGAGTAAGAAGTAGGAGTTGGGCAGGTTATACAATGACAGCCAGAGTGCCATAGATCTTGCAAAGAAATTTGCATTTCATTCCAAGACTAAACATATACAACTCAAGTACCATTTCATACGGTCAGTGTTGGAAGATTAACAATTGAAGTTGGAAAAGATACACACTAGCCAGATTCCTCCAGATATGTTAACAAAAGTGGTAACCAGGGAGAAACTGAGATTCTGCTCAGTTTTAGTTGGTCTTCAAGTATGATGAAGAAGATGAGAAACAACAAGGTCCAAAGTGGAATCATTGTCCATAAAATGAAGTAGTGGCGGAGTTGTTATAATCAATCTCCAAGTGGGAGATTGTTAGGTGTGGAGCCCGATTATCTTCTTTATTCAAAGGTATCACTGCATTGGACCCTAGTTCGTAATGTGGCGACAACGCTGTTTGCAAATGTGTGCCGCTAGGGGGGGTTACGACGATTATTTGGAGCCCCCTAGCGGGGGATCGGGGGGGGCAGCGCCCCTGAAGCTAAAAATAGATGTAAAATTGCCTTGTAAAATGTTGTAATTTCGTAGTCAATTTGGGCCATTCATTAGGCGGAGATCTGACAGTAGAAGTTATGTTTACTTTAGGGTTTTTTCCCTAGAAGTCAACCCCTCGCTATATATGAGGGAATTGTATTGCGGCTATGCAGATCTGTATTCTGAGCAAGAAACAGACAGGATATTGTGTGAGAGAGGAAGGAATTATAACATACCTGCTATAGGTTGTATCTCTTCATTTTGCTGGATAATATGGAAGGAAGGACTGGCTGTTTCTCCGTGGATGTAAACCAAATTGGGTGAACCACATATATCTCTGTCTCTCTTATTTTATGTGTTTTCTGTGTTTATATTTATGCAATATGTTATGTGTTCCATTGCTCTGTCATATATAATTTCCTAACAACTAGTATCAGAGCCGAAGGTCTATTTGACTGATAAAATCGCAAGAGAGAAGGGTTCCTGGTTCGAGTGGGAACAATGGCAAAAGATGGTAGGTTTAGGTTCAAAAAATTTAATGGCCAAAACTACCAACCATGGAAGATACTGATGGAAGATTACTTGTATTAGAAAGATCTGTACCTACCATTGAGTGGAAAGACAAAGAAGCTGGCGAGTATGACAGACACATAATGGGATATTCTCGATAGAAAGGAACTTGGAACAATACGGCTGTGCCTAGCAGCGTTGACAACGTTTAATATTTCAAAGGATAACAAAGGGTTTAATGTCGGCATTGGCCAAACTATATGAAAAACCCTTGGCCTCAAATAAGGTATTTATTATGAAGCGTTTGTTTAATATTAAGATGTAAGAAGGTGGATCTGTTGCTGATCATTTAAATGAATTTAATAGAGTTACTAGTCAGTGAAGTTCTATAGGGGTAACTTTTGCTGATGAAGTTAGGGCTATGTTATTTCTATGCTAATTTCCAGAAATTTGGAATGGTTTAGTTATGGCCATTAGTAACTCTATCTCTCGATCTAGTACTTTAAAGTTTGATGATGTTGTTGGTGCAATCCTTAGTGAGGGAATGCGACGGAAAAGCTTCGGTGAGACATCAGGTAATGCTTTGACTGCAGAGACTAGGGGAAGAAAAATGGAAAGAGGAAATAGCCCAAGATATATGAGTAAGTCAAGGAAATGCAGATCCAAGTCCAGATCGGGGATGGCGTGCTAGAAATGTGGGAAGAAAGGACACGTGAAGAAAGACTGCAAATCTCGGAAGGGAAAAGAAGGAGATGCGCAACAAGAAAATAATCATGAAGCGAATGTGATAGGTGATGTGTTGCAAGACGCTTTGATTATTTCATTAGAAAATATTATTGATGCCTCGATGGTAGATTTAGGGGCCTCATTTTATGCCACACTTGATAGCAAACATTTTCATGATTATGTTCAAGGAGATTTTGGACAGGTTCGATTAGTGTTGAGCATCGGATCCCCCCACAACATGTTTTAGGGCTCAAAGCCCAAGTTTTGGTCAAATTTATTGTAAGACTCCGCGAATTTCGGGCGCGGAGTGTGAAGTAAGGTCGAGTCATAGGGTTGTCCACCCTAAGTGTTGTAATGTAATGTAATGTCATGTCGGCCTACCCATGGTCCGTGGACCATAGGATTGTATAAATAGAGCGAGGCTCTAAGTTGTAAAGATAGCGAACTAGAGATAGATGAATACTGATGGTTCGAGCATAGAGTAAGAGTCTAAGTGTATTGGGTCGTAGTAGTAGGAAGAGGCTCTGTAGCTGAGTGCGTGGACCCCTGCAACTGAGTGCGTAGGGCGAAGTTGAGTCTATAACCCAAGAAGAAGAGTAATAAAGAGAAGTTTGATTCTAAATACTGTGTATCTAGTTTTGTATGATTTTCTATGCATTTATACTATTTTTTATCGCGCGCGCTTATATGAATGTTGGATATACTATTAATTATCACTAGACTTACACAAATAAGTTAAGTAATCAGATAATAACAGGTTAATAGTAAGGAACTTGTGTAAAAACACGGATC
This sequence comes from Pinus taeda, assembly GCA_000404065.3. Classification (NCBI taxonomy): domain Eukaryota; kingdom Viridiplantae; phylum Streptophyta; class Pinopsida; order Pinales; family Pinaceae; genus Pinus; species Pinus taeda. The sequence continues at coordinate 16,115 of APFE030945484.1, read as the reverse complement.
ACACCCTGAGTAGGGCTGCACGAAGGCAGCATCACATGTTGTGAGGGACTAATAGATTCACATAGCGATGTGCACGCATGGTCAAACCATGGACTGTCAGATCTCATCAGACATCCCCAGGGTGCAGAAATCTAGTTCTAGCACCCTCCCATACTACTTCGGGTGAGATCTCAGTCAGTGCTCTGTGGATTTTTGCCGAAAGGGCCAGTAGTACAGGGATTTGTTTGGCTAAACCACCTCTGAACCTGGGTCAGGCCCCTATAAGCCAATAAATCGTTCAGTTGCCGAGACTGGGATTTGCATAAGGGATGTCTGATGTCGTGCCATTGGAATCCAACAAAGAAAGAAATTGAAGGGTGGTTGGACAAGAAGATTCACGAGTTCGTGGCACAAGAAAGCAGAAATCTGTGAGTATCTATGGAACAATGGTTGGAGTGCTACTTGTATATGAAAATCCATGAAATTTTCTTTGCATCCTTTCCTTCTGAGCTGTATGAGTGGATCGTGAAGCTAGCAGACAATCAGGGAAGGTGTAGGCTTGACAAACCAATCATGTGGACTCCGAAATTAGAGTGCAGACTAGAAGCGTCTAGAGATAAGATCATGTGAGCTGTGGACCATTGGCTCTACCAAATTATAGGAGTATTTATCACTGAGTTCACGGTAGATACGACTGTAAGCTATAGTGAGGTGGAGCGACGTTTCCTCAAGGGACCAATAGGTAAGTATATTAAATCTTTGAACACTTGGATTAAGATGCTGTTTTGTGAAAAGAGGGTTATGCGAATAAATTAATTTTTGAGACTATGCGAAGTGGGAAGATCTACAACAGCGAAAGTAATGAAGAATTGGAAACCAGTCCCTTAATTTTCCCCTCACGGGAAAGCGAGGAAGAGCTTGCGAAAGTCTCTCCGAGAAGCGCAACTAGTTTGATAAGGTAGTGAATTCCATGCTTACCACCTCCACCTAAACCACCACTCGTCTCACCCTCCTCACCTCCATCTCCACCCACCCGACCTCCGCTACCACCACAGTTCAGTATGGCGAGTGCGATCAAACTACCGATATTCATAGGAGTAGGGAATGAAGATCCGGACCAATTCTGGTTCGTGGTAAGGGTGGTATGGGAAGCACAAGGTGTCGTGGATGACAATATCAAGAAGGCTACGCTAGTGAGCGCATTTCAGGATCATGCATTAACATGGTATATCAAGCATTCTAATGACCATCCAAATGCAAGAATCGCAGAAATCAAGACCGCGCTGAACAACGAATTTAGCAAGCCAAAGTTGGAAACACAATCAACCATCTGGTTTAAAGAGATCACGATGCTCCTGGTCAAAACCCCCTGGGATCTGGACCAAAGACTGAAGGGTATGATTCGCGAAGCCAACATGACGTTGATGGATGGACAACACTGTGCATGGTTTGTACCATCACTAACACCGTACTTAAGGATGACGCTGTCACAGTAAAAACTTTCCACCCAGGCCGAAGCTTTGGAGATGGAAATGAGATTGCATGAGACCCATATACAAGATCCTAGTCTGGGAGTCCAACAAATCCATGCACAAATGCAAAATCTATGTCTGGAGATGTAGAGTTTGAAACATGATAGGACACGTCGGTTAGAGGTGTGCGGGGAGGTATGGTGCATAAAATGCAAAGGCCAGGGGCATGACAAGGACCATTGTCCAGTGTTCGTGAATTACTTAGTAGGAGGAGGGTCGATGCCGTTAAGACCTGAGGCACAAGCAGGACCAAGCATGGCACCTACATTATGGTGTGTGATCTATCAGATAGGAGTAAAACACACTACGAATAATTGTCATCTATTGCAGAAGTATACATAGACATCCCAACAATTGTTTTGTAATTTCTGCAGGACGATAGGCCATGATGAACGCACTTGCAGAAGCTATGAACTAATGATGGATCAGACTCCTGTCTATAGGGTGTAGACTGAAACGCGAGCTCTCGACCCAATTGCAGGAATGGCGCGCGCTAGATTTTAGGGGCGCGGACGAGGTGGAATGGGACTAGGAAGGGTCGTGACAACTAATTTGTTACAATTGTGGAGGGCCAAGGCACTATGCCCGTGATTGTACAAACCCAACAAGGACATCATGTTTAGATTGTACTCAGTTTGATCATGAGGTAGAAGACTGCCCTACATTGATAGTGAGACTGTGCAAAAAAGGGGTACCTCAGCCCCCTCCGCCTCAGAATTTGCAGATGATGAGTTCTGAGCCGTGCGAAGAATACCCGAATGTAAACATGATGCTTAGGAGTGGTATGACTGCTGGTGATGATAAAGGTAAGCGGTCAGACGAAAGTGTGTGGGTTCACAAGGCTCCTACAAAGGAACTTGAATTTGTTTTAGAACGCGCGTAGGAGACATTCATGGAAGCTAAGAAGAGCTTCACGGAGGCCTCCACTTCAGGTAGTAAGGATCAACTAAAACCAGTGATGGATCCTTCAATGCTCACTACCTTTCTGGAGACATGCATGAAACTGCTACATGACAACAAGTCAGTAAAAGGGCTACAGGAACTTATCACTAGGTGCGTGGGGTTAGGAGAACCGCGCGTGCTTCAGAAACTTGGAAAGCATGCATTACGCACAGAAAGGGAAATGAGGTTGACTGCGCAAATCAGTGAGTATGAAATGGATCAGGTAATCCTAGATCTAAGACCAGATGTGAATGTACTGCCAAAACAAACATGGGAACGCATGGTAAAACCTGCGCTACAGTGGTCTCCTATTCAGTTACGAACGGTGAACCAATAGAAGATCTTGCCCATGGGAAGATTGCAAGGGGTAACAGTAGATATTGAAGGTGCGAGCGCGCAGGCGGATTCTGAAGTGATAGAGATTATCGATGACAGTAATCCCTATCTTTCACTACTCAGAATAGACTGGGCCATTGATATGAACGAAGTCATAAATATGAAGAAGCGCAAAATGATCTTTGAAAAAAAGTCACTACACGTAGTAGTACCACTAGATCCAGCCGAAGGAGCGCGGTACACTGAACCGGTGTGCGACGATGATAGTGATGACGATATCGATTTTATTTACAAGATAACCGCGCGAGAAGAGGATTGGGTGAATCCAACTATAGATGGAAGGATTTCGTGGGAGTGTGAAAGCTCCTGCACTTCGTATTTAGACAAAGAGATAGAGCGATGGAAGAATTAGCTGCACGAAGTAACAACGCTTAATTGCAACATGATGGTTAGATCACTACGCTGCGTGACAACAGAGGCAAGGGATCTGCATATATATAATAGGCTGAAAGTGATGGATGAATTCCTAAACAAATTTGAAAGTGCAGTACCAAAACAATAGCGGTTCAATGCTCTGAAGTGGGCACTACACGCAATGCCCACACGGTGGTGGGGTACGCATCAGGGAAGTTTTGAGGATTGGCGCGGATGCAGGAGAATGAGATGATCCACACACACACCTCGCGAAATGGACTAAGGTCTACGGGGAAGAGCCACAACCGAAATGGGTACATTTATTCTGTCATACCTTGGATGTCATATCCATGCATTGGTATACTGAGACGGAGCTCTGCCATGGTACAGGCGAATGGGATGTCTTGCTCGTAACTTTCACATTTGAAGATCGTTGGTCAAATACTGTTGAGGATGTGTTATAGGCAGTAAAAGCAGTTATCTTCAAAATGCCCCAGGAGCCAATGGAAGTACTTCAGCCAGAATGGGAGACACAGTTGAGTTGCGCACTAGAGTGTTACAACGTAAATGTTGAGGAGGATGATGAGGACCCACAAAATATTAACATTTCGAAAACGGAAGGCTGTTGTGAGATTCAAGGACCATCACTTGAAGACCCTGACATCACCACGCCGCTAAAGACAAAGAAGGTCATGGAGCCGAAGTATGCAATGCTTGGGGACTATTGGGACGATGCCATGGTGGATAAGGTCACTGAGTTACTCCGCGAATACCAAGACTTGTTCCTGACCAAAATGACGGACTTAAAAGGGATAATTGGCCGACTTAGGGATGATGAAGATCACCCTGAAACCCAACGCGAAGCCAATTAAGTAGCGACCTTACTACTTGAATCCAAAGTATAAAGAAAAGGTCTGCGATGAATTAGACAAAATGCTCATAGCCAGAATTATTGAATGAGTTGAAGAATCCGACTGGGTGAGTCTTATGGTAGTACAGGAGAAAAAAAAGAAGGGCGAAATAAGAATATGCGTGGACCTCAAGAAGCTGAACGACGCCTGTGTACACAATCCATTCTTGACACAATTCAATGATGAAGTATTGAAGAATGTTGGCAATCAGGGAGCATACTCATTCAAGGATGGGTTTTCAGGGTACCATCAGATCAAGGGCATGCCAGAAGATAGGAGCAAAACAACCTTCGCAATAGAATGGGGCTGCTTTCAATACATCATTATGTTGTTCGGATTGAAGAACGTGCCAGCTATATTTTCGCGCATCATTGTGGCTGTGTTCAAAGAATACATCCACAAGATCTTGGAGGTCTATCCGGATGATTGGATTGTCTTTGGATTAGTGAAGCACCATGTAGCGAGCTTACGCTTGATGCTGGATACTTGCCGCCGACACCAAATTTCACTGAACCTTAAGAAGTGCACATTCCTCGTTCCCTTTGGAAACCTATTGGGACATGTGGTTTGCAAACAAGGCCTGATGGTGGACCCTGCGAAGATTGTCGTTATTCTAAATTTGGAAGCACCACGAAGTGTTAAACAATTGCGTGCTACTTTGGGGCACAATGGATACTATAGGAAATTCATCAAAATTTATGCCCAAATAACAGTGCTGATGGAAAAGTTATTGAAAAAGGATGTTACATATTGCTAGAATAATGATTGCATGAAGAATTTGGATGTCTAGAAGGGGAAACTGGCCTCCGCTCCAATCCTGGTCTTCCCAAAATGGGATGTGGACTTTCATGTACATGTTGATGCGTCATGTATTGCGCTGGGAGCTGTACTCAAACAGGAGGGCGTGGATCACCCGATCGTGTTTGCAAGTCGGAGGTTGTCCAAAGCCGAAAAGAACTATTCCACCACCGAGCGCGAGGGGTTGGCAATGGTGTACGCGCTCCAAAAATAATGACATTATTTACTCGGAGGTAATTTCAAGATGTATACCGACCATTCCATGTTGAAATACCTGGTGAATAAGCCTGTGTTGGGGGGCGCATATGCAGATGGCTCTTAGTGTTTCAAGAATATGATTTTGAGGTCATAGTCAAGCCGGGACGCCTAAACGTAGGACCAGATCACTTGTCACGAATCGAGATGGGCGAGGAACCAACGAATTTGGAGGAGTGACTACTTGATGCCCAGCTCTTTATAGTGCGTGTTGCAGACAGAAACTTCGAAGATATAATCCATTTTCTAACAACAGGGACTGTGCCGAAGGAATAGTCAGTTCAACAGAAGAAGGAATTGGTGGTGCGTGTGATGAACTTTTCTATCATCGCGGGGCACCTCTACAAAATGGGCAATGATGAGTTATTGAAAAGATACGTACCTGAGTTTGAACAAGGTCAGATCCTCGCGGAAGCACATGGGGGTGCTGCAGGAGGACACTATGCAGGACGCATGACTGCACAAAATATTCTTTGTGTAGGGTTGTGGTGGCCAACCCTGCACCAGGATTCGAAAGTGCACTGTAAGGCTTGCCATATATGTCAAAGGACTGGAAAACCATCACGAAGGGACGAGATGCCATTAAATCCACAAATGACGCTGCAGCCATTTGAAAAATGGGTAATTGACTTTGTGGGATCGATCAAACCTTAGGGAAAGACGGGCGCGTGCTACATCATCACTGTGACAGAGTACTTTACACGATGGGTGAAAGCACAGCTGGTCAAGGATTGCACGGTCGCTATGTCTGTGAAGTTTTTGTTCGAAAATGTGTTGACACGATTTGGTTGTCCGAAAATATTAATGAGTGATCGCGGAACACATTTCCTGAATGAAACCATCAGTGCACTCACAAAAGAGTTACAGGTGTATCATCAAAAAAGTACATCGTACCACCCACAAGCTAATGGGACAGTAGAGGCATTCAACAAAATACTGGAGACTGCACTAACCAAACTATGTAATGCGCAGCAAAACGACTGGGACTTACATGTACCTGCCATATTATGGGCTTACAGGACAACGTGCAAGAAATTGATGGGACAGACACCTTTCCAGTTAGTCCATGGAGTGGAAGCTTTCATGCTGATGGAATACATCGTACCTAGTCTGCAAACAACAACGTTCACAGGCATGATGATCCGCGAAGCCCTGGAAGAAAGGCTTGCGCAATTAGAAGAACTCGAGGAAGAACGGTTTCTGGTTGGATTTCATCAGTAGGTACAAAAACAACGTGAAAAGGCCTAGCACGACCGCCATATCAAGTTACACACCTTCAAGGTAAACAACTTGGTGCTGCTGTATGACAGTAAGTTTGAAAAATTTCCGGGAAAGTTCATAATGCATTGGATGGGACCACACGTGGTTAAGGAGGTCACAGATGGAGGTGCGATCTGGCTAATCAAACTAAATGGTGAACCCTTCCCAGGCAAAGTAAACGACAGTTACTTGAAGCCCTACACGGGTGGGCCAGCTATTTGACTAACCGGTCGAAGCACAGTCTTCACGACCTGAGGAGCCAGACAATGGCGCAGGACTACAAACACACGTAGAAGATGCTGGTACCAAGGTAAGGACACAAGTCAGACATAGATGATTCAGAAGTAAGAATGCATCAGGTACAATAGGCAGGAGCTTAGTGCGCTGTCGACATTCAGGCTGTTCGGGACCAATTGGAGGGACTCCGCGCTAAGATTGCCGTGTCAACTGAGTGACTTGGGGACGAGTCACGATGTTTGTCTTGGGGGCTTGTTGGGCATCGGATCCCCCCACAACATTTTTTGGGGCTCAAAGCCCAAGTTTTGGTCAAATGTATTGTAAGACTCCGCGAATTGCAGGCGCGGAGTGCGAAGTATAGGTTGAGTCATAGGGTTGTCTTCCCTAAGTGTTGTAATGTAATGTAATGTCATGTCGGCCTACCCATGGCCCGTGGACCATAGGATTGTATAAATAGAGCGAGACTCTAAGTTTTAAATATAACGAACTGGAGATAGATGAATACGGATGGTTCACGCATAGAATACGAGTCTAATTGTATTAGGTCATAGTAGTAGGAAGAGGCTCTGCAGCTGAGTGCGCAAAGGCCTAGTAGAGTCTGCAGCTAAGTGCGCAGACCTCTGCAGCTGAGTGCGCAGGGCGAAGTTGAGTCTGTAACCCAAGAAGAAGAGTAATAAACAGAAGTTTAATTCTAAATACTCTGTATCTAGTTTTGTATGATTTTCTATGCATTTATACTGTTTTGTTTATCGTGCGCACTTATATGAATGCTTGATATACTGATAATTATCACTAGATTTACATAGATAAGTTAAATAATCAGATAAAATAGGTTAATAGTAAGGAACTTGGGTAATAATACAGATAGCGCCCCGAGTAGGGCTGCATGAAGGCAACATTACAGGTTGCGAGGGACTAATAGATGCGAACAACAATGTGCGCACAGGGTCAAACTGCGAACTATCATAGCTCATCAGATATTCCCAGGGTGCAGAAACCTGGTTTTAGCACCCTCCCATACTACTTCGAGTGAGACCTCAGTCCGTGCTCTGCGGACTGTTGCCGAAAGGACTAGTAGTACTGGGATTTATTTGGCTAAACCACCTCTGAACCTGGGTCAAGCCACTACAAGGCAAAAATTGGGTGATGATAAACCCTGTAAAATCATTGGAATGCGTACAATTTTCATAAAATAGTAGAATGGAAATCAATGGCTATGGAAGGAGGTAAGGCATGTTCTAGATCAGAAGAAAAATCTAATTTCAATAGGGCAGTTGGGAGGTGAAGGCTGTGTGACTACTTTTATAGATAAAACCTGGAAGGTCACTAAAGGAGCCCTGATAAAAATAAAAGGAGAAAAGGTTGGTACATTTTTTTTATGCAATTGTATTTCTAATTCTGTTAATGCTTTAACCTCCACAAGAGAAGATACAACATTGAGGCATCATAGGCTTCGGCACATGAGTGAGAAGGGGATGTTGTAATATTCTTAACCCAGAATATTCCTCAAACCCCAACAAAAACTCCAACCAAATATGTGCAAATGATATAATAGTGGAATAGCATATAACAATGTAAACCGAAAATATAAGTAGATACACAAGAAATGCAGCAAGAAATGCTAAGCCATTTTATTATACTGAGCAATAAATGAGCACAGGAGGTGATTGGACAGATGGCACCTCGACTTGCACAAGGAAAGTGAAGAAATACTCTCAGAATGACAAGAATGGCCTCTTTGCGTGGATGTTGATGTTACTGCTAGGAAACAAATGATGATTTGGGGCTGCTACCCTCCTTGGAAAAAGCTAAAACTCTGGATTTAGGCTCTAGTCAAGAAACCCAGAAAAACCCAAAAAGCTTTCCTGGAATGGCCTCACACTAATCTGCGTCCCAGCTGTTGGTAAACTACCATGTTGCTGTTGCTGCTGGAAATCGAATGAGGATTTGGGGCTGCTCCCCTACACAGAAAAGGCTAAAGCTCGGGAATTTGACTCTACTAAAAAAACCCAGAAAAACCTAGAAATCTTTTTTGAAATGACCAAACACACGAAAATCACCCCCTTGGGGTTCTGCGCAGTTCCTCAAAGACGCTGATGAAAATGCTGCTGAAATGCTGATGGAACTGCTGCTGAAATGCTGATGAATCTATTGCTGGAATGCCAATGGAAATACTTTTCCTGAGTAGGCACTCGAAGTCCCCCGGGGCTAAGGGTGAGAACTTCGAATGGAGACACTCAATGCAGTAAATAGTGCTGCAAACTAGCTAAACAACCAGCGTGCTTTAAGTCGAAATGACTATCACAAATGCTCATAACTAGAATGATCCCAAATGAGGGGGTTCCTCTCTATTTTATAGCCTCTTCCTCTCACAATACCTAGGCTCACCTTCTCCTACGTGATCCCCTTCTTGCCATGTGTTCCTTCCCTCTTGCACAGTCCCTCCATGTGTCTGCGTGAGCCGCATTTCTGCGTCCCCCTTTGGCCCCCTTGGTTCCCCGTTAAGTCACAACGTTGTGCTACATAGGAAGTGAATTTTTATTCTAAAGTGAGTTATGTTCCCCCTTCCTCACCTTTTATTTACAAATAACTATAGAAGGCAAAAATTGAACAAAATCAAATATTCCAATTAGCCATAGCTAATTAGGAATATTACAGTCTCCCCTGGAAAAATGTTGCTTGTCCTCAAGCAACTGAAGTGATGGATGTTGTAAGATCTCTTCACTCTCCCAAGTGGCATCCTCATCCGACAAATTCTTCCACCTCACCAAGAATTCGCGGACCGTCTTGCTCTGCAACCGTCTCTCCCTAGAGTCAATGATAGCCTCCGGCTGCAATACCAAATGCCCCTCATCATCCATGGGTGGTAGCTCATCCGTCACAGTCACCTACTACCCCAATGCCTTCTTCAGGCATGATACATGAAAAATGTTATGAATCTTGCTAACTTGGGGTAGCTCCAACTCATATGCAACCTGTCCAATCATGCGTATCACTCTGTATGGCCCATAAAAGCGGGGCTTGAGCTTCTCAGCCCCCTTCTGCTTTAGTGATGACTGTTGGTATGGCTGTAATCATAGGTAGACCATGTCCCCTACCTCAAACTACCTCTCCACCTGACCCCTGTCGGCATACAACTTCTACTGATTCTGCGTTGTAGCCATGTTATCCTTGAGATCTCGGAGGATATCCTGACTTTCTTGGATCCAAATCTTGGCTCTAGGAGCCCTGCTATCACCAAACATCAAGTTGACAAAAGTTAAAGGATGATACCCATATAAGGCATAGAATGGTGACATATCAATGGACATGTGATGCGAAGTATTGTAGTAGTACTCCTCCAGATGCAACCACTTCAGCCATGCTCGCTGCTGCCCACTGACATAGTTACGCAAGTAGCCCTCCAGCCACTTGTTAACTATCTCCGTCTGTCCGTCCGTCTGTGGGTGATAGCTGGTACTCGGTGTCAACTCTATCCCCACTAATCAGAAAAGCTCATGCCAAAACCCGCCCATGAAACGGTTGTCCCTGTCACTAATGATGGTCTTAGGAAGACCATGTAGCCTGAAGATCTCCCTGAAGAATAGCTCGGCCACCTATGCTGCTGTATAGTGTGCGGATATGGCAAAGAAATGTGTGTACTTCGTCAGTCGATCAATGACGACAAAGATACAATCCTTGCCCGGTACCATGGGCAACCCTGTGATGAAATCCATCGAAATACTCTCCCATTTCCCCTTCAGAATGGGAAGATGCTGCAATAATCCTATGGGATGGCTCATCTCTCCCTTGTTCCTCTGGCAAACATCACACTCCCGGATGTGTTGGAGTACATCCTCCTTGAGGCCCTTCCATGAGAACCTCTCCCTAATGGCCCCGTAGGTTTTGGTAAAACCCTGATGTCCTGCCAATGGGGAATCATGTGATGCTTGGAATATATTCTTCTTGAGCTGAGATCCCTCATTCAAGAAGATCCGGTCCCTGTAGTAGATGATCTCATCGACCACCCTGTAATTGTCATCTGCCACCTGCCCATCAAAAACCTCACATGCAAATCTATCCTTGGAGTACTCTACTAAGAGTCGAGCCCTCCAATCTGTATCCAAGTTGAGAAGAGACGACGTGGCTGGTCTATGTGAAAGGGCATCTGTTACCACATTATTCTTACCTTTGACATACTCAATGACAAAGTCATATGATTGGATCTTACTGCTCCACTTCTGTTGCCTCTCCTGTAGCTGCTTCTGCTCCAAAAACAACTTGAGGTTCTTGTGATCAGTCCTCACCCTCTCAAATGCTATAGGGTGACCTCCCTACATCAATACTGTGCCGATCCCCTCTCCTAATGCATCACACTCCAAAACAAATGGCTGCATGAAATCTGGCAATGGAAGTAACTCCTGGATAGCCCGCTCAATCTCATCCTGAAAGGCCTTGGGGTGCCTATAGGGGGTGGTAATCACGGCCTGTATGCCCTGCTCAAGCTTGATGGTGTGCTCAAACCCCCAATCTGGTGGTTGTCCTGGTGGAATCTCCCCAAACACTATGGTATACCGATCAAGGATAGACTGTATCTCTCGGTGTACTGTCTGCCCTTTAGTTCCTACCTTTGATGCACGCAGCTCCACTGCCCACTCTATGTCTCCCTTTCGGAAGACTGTCTCCATTCGATGAGCCGAGACAATCTGAGGCGGATATGTGTGCTGTCCCCGTATCTTCTCATGCCTCCCTGTCTTCTCATCTTCCCACTCCATCTCTAGGGTCTTCCAATCTGTCATGGCCTTCCCTAAAGTGATAAGCCACTGAAAACCCAGTATCATGTTGGTGTCCGAAATATCGACCACGAAAAAGTGGTAAGTCAATGTGTAGGTGCCCATCGTCACTGAAAGCTTTGGAACATAACGAGCACATGTCATGGTCTGATCTCCTGGGACCAAGACTAAAAACCCATTGAAGCTCTTTGTCTGTATACCTCTCCGATCAACCATCTAGGCATCAATGAAGTTGTGGGTTGCCTCATTGTTAACCAAAACTGATACGCGCTGGCCACTTACTATCCCTCGTACGCGTAGCGTCAGATACTTGGGAACTCCCTGCAACGCTGCAAGGTCCCCTTCGGTGGGTGCAAAAGATGCACCACCTGCTGGTGGTGGTGGAGGTGGCAAAGGTCCCTGTATGGCATGGCTATTTCCTGCCTTAACATCCTCCTCATCATCCTCTTCTCCACTGCTCTCAGAGAAGAACTCAATAAAATGTGCTTTACCAGCAGCACATCTATGTCTTGGTGCCCATGGCTCCTGACAAGTGAAGCACAACCGCTTATTCTTCAGCTCCCTCCTGGCATCATAGTCAAGCTGTACTTGTTTTGGATTCCCCTTTGGAGGTGGAATCCTCACATCCTTCCTCTTAGACTGGAAAGTCTGTCTCTGGGGGTAAGGTGTATGGGTCCTGGGTAAGACATCCTGTAAGTTCCGGGTCCTGCTGATAGCGTCCTGGAGTGTAGCTAGTCTAGTGGATCAGACTAGAACCCAAAGTGGCTCTACTAACCCCTCAACATACATATAGACCCTCTGTGCCATGGAGAGGTTTGGCACCATCAAGGAGACCCTAAAGAAATCTGCAATGTAGGTCTCTGGGCTCCCTGTCTGTTTGAGCCTCGTCAGCTCAATGAAATGCTCCTCTGGATGCCTTCGATCAAATCGCTCCATCAGTCTCCTGGTAAACTCGACATATGATGTCACTGTGGAGTGCCTTAATGTAACCATCCCATGAAACCACTAATCTTCAGCCTTGCCATCCAAATGCAACGTTGCCACCTTGATGGCCTCTTCCTCTGACATCCGATTAAGTTGGAAATAAATGTCCAGCTTCTCCACACAAGACTTTGCCAAACTGTTTGATGAGCCAGCAAACGTAGGCAAGTGGAATATGCTCGCTGCACAGTGGGTGTCGCCATCATGGTAATGCTGGTACTCTCTGTGATGATCGCGGGATATACTATCCCGCTGGAGCTGAAAAAAATATCTGAATGAGATGGATTCCTTGAACTCCTGCCCATAGGCCTGGGACTCTGCAAAATAATCGCCCATATGCCTGGGCTTTGCCTCCTGCTGGGTTGTGGCCCCCGTGTCTGCTCCTAAGAAGGTGGGCTTGGTAGAGCATGTAGGGGCATGTGAGGCCCCCTGATGTGCAGTATCACATTGCTCTGGCAAGTGATGGGATGCACCTGATCCCTCACCGATCTGAAAAACCCATGGGCTCTCCCACTGTCTGGCCTCTACTGCCGTGAATCTCTGCCCCATCACCTCAATCTGCCTTGACAGATCCTGCATTGATTTGAGGAGCATATCTACAAATCTCTTCCCATCCTCATCTGCCATCTGCTGTGCGTCCACTACTGGCTCTCACTATTCTACGTCTACCACAGGTTCCTCTTGTTCTGCGTCTGCCACAGGAACACAATCTCCCTCTCCGTAGGTATTCTCCAACCTATGCCCTGTGTCTCTATATCTCTGACCTCTGTAACAGATATAGGGTTTTCCCCTCTGTAACAGATATAGGGTTTTTCCCTCGGTGTCATAGATTGCTAGCTCCACAGGCTGAGCCAGATCTATGCTTTGATACTAGTGTAATATTCCTAACCTAGAATATTCCTCAAACCTTAGCAAAAACTCCAACCAAATATGTGCAAATGATATAATAACCTAGGAATAAAATAAAAGTTGAACAACATATAACAATGTAAACCGGAAATATAAGCAGATACACAAGAAATGCAAAAAGAAATGCTAAGCCAATTTATTATACTGAGCAATAAATGAGTACAAGAGGTGATTAGATAGATGTCACCTCGACTTGCACAAGGCAAGTGAAGAAATACTCCCAAAATGACAAGAATGGCCTCTCTGCGTGGATGCTACTTCTGCTGCTAGGAAAAAAATGATGATTTGGGGCTACTCCCCTCCTCAGAAAAAGTTGAAGCTTTGGATTTGGGCTCTACTCAATAAACCTATAAAAACCCAGAAAGCTTTCCTGGAATGGCCTCACACTGATCTGCGTCCCAGCTGCTGGGAAACTACCGTGTTGTTGCTGCTACTGGAAATCGAATGAGGATTTGGGGCGCTCCCCTGCTCAGAAAAGGTTGAAGCTCTGGAATCCAACTCTACTCGAAAAACCTAGAAAAACCGAGAAAGTTTTTCTAAAATGGCCGACCACTGAAAATCACCCCCTTGGGGTTCTGCGCAGTTCCTCAAAGACGCTGATGAAATCGCTGCTGAAATGTTGATGGAACTGCTACTGAAATGCTAATGAATTTATTGCTGGAATGCCAATGGAAATACCTTGCCCGAGCAGGCACTCGAAGTCCCCCGGGGCTAAGGGTGAGATCTTCGAACAGAGACACTCAATGCACTAAATAGTGCTGCAGACTAGCTAAACAACCAGCTTGCTCTAAGTCGAAATGACTATCACAAATGCTCATAACCAGAATGATCCCAAATGAGGGGGTTCCTCTCTATTTTATAGCCTCTGCCTCTCACAATACCTAGGCTCACCTTCTCCTGTGTGATCCCCTTCTTGCCATGTGTTCCTTCCCTCCTGCGCAGTCCCTCCATGTGTCTGCGTGGGCCCCATTTCTGCGTCCCCCTTTGG
>APFE030945469.1:21494-33745 GCA_000404065.3 Pinus taeda | reverse complement strand
CAACTATGGGAGTTGATTCTTTTTCTTTTTCTTGAATGTTTGGGTTTTGAAGGGATACTTCAGAACCCTTATTGACTTCGAGAGATTCTTCCTCGGAAATGCTTGGTTGTTGAACACTTGTGGAAGGTTGATCTAGGATTCTACCTGATCTGAGTTGTACTTCATTGAGAGGAACAACCATATAGGTAGGGAATGGTTGACCTTCCATCATGTAAGAATTTTGAGGATTCCTATTATTTGGATTGGGTAATGGCTGAGAGGGAAGTTGATTTGAATTCTGCTGGGAGAGTTGAGAATTTTGATTTTGTGGAGGTGGTTGTTGTTGTTGAGGGTATGGCAATGATAGCTGTTGACCTTGATTTGGGAATTGGGGAGCTTGCTGATTTTGAAAGGATGGAGGATATTGATAGAATTTGGAAAATCTCCCATAAGGATTTTGCATGCTTTGCAACCATGCTTGAAAATAATTTTGAGGTTGAGGCCAAGGTTGTTGCCAAGGATTCCAATTTGGTTGGGATTGAGAATTCATAGAGTTGTTGAACCCTTGATTCTGTTGCCCTTGCCAAGGTCTCCTTGCAATAAAACAAAGAGATTCAAGCGTACTTGGATCTTCTTGAAAGACTGCTTTGAGGCCAGGAATTGAAGGACAATCCTTGGTCTCATGAGTTTCTGAGAAAATTACTCATGTTTCCACAACTTGTGCTTCCAAGGGGCATTCCCTTAAAGCATGTTTTTTTCTACATTTTGAACAAAAGATGGCTAAGGCCTCAATTTCTGCTTTCTGTTTATTATGGATCTTAAGGGTATCTAGTTGTTCACTAAGATTCCCTAAGATGTCAGTCTTAAATTCATCAAGCATACTGCTGATTTCAGCCCTACTCACTGATCCTGTTGTGGATTTATTTGCCCTAAGGAGAGAGGGATCTCTAGGCCCTTTTTGAGTTTTTGATTTGCCTCTTGAGAGATGGATACAAAGTTCTGCTATATCACTGAGTGGTAGTTGAGAAATATCTCCTTTCCCCATCATATTTAAGATATCTATCCATTCATCCCTAATGGCTTTTAATAAGAGGGCTTTTAAGGTCTCATCATCCAAGGTACTCATTTTTGCTTTTTTCAAGTTATATTGGAATCTTTCAAGTAAATCTTCTAAGCTCTCATCTTCTTTTTGTATCATTTTAAAAACCTCGTCCTTGTGATTAGTAGGCATACAATAGTCCAAATAACTATCCAAAAAGGTTTGTTTCATTTCATCCCAGGTCCTAATGGATTGAGTACCTAACCCCATGAACCATTTCAAAGCTTGATCCTTTAGTGTTGAAGGGAACAATTTGAGCTTCTGGGAGTCATCCAGATAGCCATAAGTTCGACACACCACTTCAAACTCAAATAAGAATGTTTCAGGGTCTTCAGATCTTAACCCATGGAAGTTAGGGAGGACAAATGGTGATATGTTTTTCATGGTGGCTCTGGAATCCTCATCAATGATAGGGAACCCAAATGAGTTATCGCCATCTCTATTTCCTCCTCCAATGGGACCTCTACTTCCTCCATGGTTTCCTCCTCTTCCTCCTCTACCTCTACCTCTACCACCTACTTCTTCCTCTGCCATGATGGTTCTCCTAGGGATTTCAAAATATTCTGGTTCTTCTAGAAAAGGTGAATGAGAAGGGATTTCTCCTTCTTCCTCAATTACAATTGGTTTTTCTGTAGGAGAAAGGGAAGAGTCTCTTCCTAGTTCAGATTCAATAGAAGGTGTAGGAGAGTCAACTCTTGGCTCTTGAATTCCAGGAATTCTAGGACTAGGAGTGTTGGTTGGAGATAAGGGAGGTGTCTCTTGTCTATCCCTTGAAGCAGATGGACTTGTAAAAATTGAACTTCGAGCTCTAGCTAAAAACCTTCCTCTAGAATCTCTAGCTCTATGCATGTCATTTTTTATTATTTTTTTCAAGTCAAGTTAATAGTTTTTTTTCTGATCTTCCAGTTCACTCTAGGTGCAAGAAGAGAGCATACTTAAGAAACTATCAAATCAATAACTTTCTCTTTTCTGATCCTCCAGATCACTTTGCAGTGCAAGAGGAGAGCATAATTTGATAGGTTATCAACTTCTTTCCTTGAAATTTTATGTTTATTTTTTATTTTTTTATTTTTTTTTTAAGAATATGGCTACTTAATTTCACTTCCCCGGCAACGGTGCCAAAATGTTTAGTCAATTTAGTGTTCCTAAATTGATGTCATTAATTGTCAACCTAGGGCTCCTAAGCTGATGAAGTGAAGGTGTACTATATGTACTTAAGCAACCTCTTAAAGCTTTTTGTCGTTTGGGGGTGTTGTTTATGGTTAATTTATCTTCCTAAGATGGAGTGATGTAATTATAAACATATGAGTGATGGTGTGTGTAAGGTGAATTCTAGATGAGTGAAACTGTGTGATTAGTGGTTTCTAACTACTTGCTGAAAAGGAAAACTTGAAAGAAATAAATGAATTAAAATGAACTGAAAGCAAAGAACCACTTTCTAATGGCATTAGACACCATTCATGCTGCTGCAAATAAAAGGTAAGAAAATCACTTAAAAGACCAATGATAATATTTATCTCTTCCTAACTCTCTGCCTCTAACACATAGTACTGTGTAAGACACGATTAGGAAGTAGCTAAAGATAAGTCTAAGAAATGATAAAAATGAGAAAAATCTACTTTAAAGACTAGTTATAACGTTTTCTCTTTCTAACTCTCTGCTTCTAGCACATAGTATTGTGTAAAGCACGATTAGAAAGTAGTTAAAGAGTAGTCTAAAAAAGTACCCAAAGTCAGCTGCAAGTTATTAGTATTCTGATCTCAAAAAGATAAACAGTTTATAATAAAGAGACCATTCATATGTTAGCAGGCAGATTTGAGAAATAAAGCTAAAAATCAACTTAAGAAAATAAAGTAAAGGCAACAACTTTGAATCTGTCAACTGAAACTACTACTAGATATAAAGCAAATACATAACACACAATCAATCTTGGGTTAAAAACCTGCAAAAGAACAATGCTGATCAGCGCAAAATAAAGGCTGGAAATGAAATAACATAAAGGTGAATTACACTATACATATATCAAGAAAAAGAAATGTTGAATGAAAATAAGGAAATGCTGAACATAAAATACTGTACAAGGCTAACATGAACAGGGGCCCTCCATTCATATAGCCCAAAGAAGACTCAAGGTATTGAAAGCTTCAAAATAGCACTGCTTCTATTACTCCATATGCAGAAAATCACAATCCAGAGTGCTAGAACAACACTATTAAAACAGAGTCTTGAAATGCACTAAAATTGTAACAGGTTCATAAAAACACAGCAATAATAAAGTTAAATAAGCGTACGGAGACGCAAGTTTTTATAGGCATTTGAAAGATAGCCTAATGCATATAGCTAAAACTGGAAATTAACTGACTGTCATGCGTAATAAAGGTTTCATTAACACGTCATGAGCCTGCGTGGATAGCTGAAGGTGCTGGTCGTTATGGGCATTGAATCCAGAGTTGGATTATGTCTCCCACAACCTGCGTAATCACTGACAAGTCACCGTTTGAACTGACGTGACCCAACAGCTTACGCATCACCGTTAAGCTGCCTTTGTTGACCGTAACTTGCCCCCTTTTGACCGGAGGTGCAGATGATGTGGATGGCCGAACCAATAGCACAGGAACCTCGAGCACCTTGATTCCTAGGTGCCCATGTGGCTCATTTGGGAAAATGGCACGTGGAACCTTGAGATTAACAAAAAGGCTGCGGAATCACCAGATGGCTGCGGAATCAGCAGATGGTTGCGGAATCGACAGAGAGTTGTGGAATGCCTGTAAATATGTCAAAATCTAAACAAAATAGTCACACATTAGAAAAGCTCACTTGATCATGCTTAATGACATCTAATGTAATGATCTGGGTGGTTTTACATTGAAAAGGAGGCAAAAGAGAGAGGTAAGTGATGAAAAATAGTAGGTAATAGTGGATGGTGAGGTGTGAGTTAGAGGCTTTACAATCTCTGCCTGAAATTAAGGAGATTTATTTTTTTAAGTGTTTTAAGACATATACGCGGGTTTGGTATACTCGGACCCACGTACATACGTGTTTAGCTCAAGGCAATGTTGCGTATAGGGAGTAAAACACTGTTTTTTAAGTATTTGGACCAGGTCTAGAAGGAGGGGTTGCCCTAGGCCATGAATGGAGCATCACAAATATCAAGGGTGAGATTTGGAGCTATAACACTCCTTGACACACATTGGCACACCCTAGGACTTAGCACATCTTGACATGTCACCCTGGCACTTTTGTATTCCTTAGAACTACCTAGCATACCTTGCCACTCCCTCCTTAGCAAACCTAGAATTTGCTGACAATCTCTATGACATACTCTTATTCATTCATTTCTGTGCATTTGAAACTAGTTCTCCCTTGTTTTTCCCCGACACTCCATAACTCTCCCTAGCGTGAATTGGCACACCTTAGCACCTAACACATCTTGGCATGTTTCCCTGGCCTCTAGAATTCCTTACCACTGCCTAGCATACCTTGTCACTCCCTCCTTAGCACACCTTGAAATCACTGACACTTCATGTCACAAACTCTTAATCATTCATTTGCATGCATTATTTTCGCCTAGTGTTCCCTTGTGTTTCCCTAATGCTCCCTAACACTTCCTAGCACTAGTTGGCACACCTTTGAACCTAGCACATATTGGCTACATGTCGCTCTGGCACACTAGAATGATTTAGCGCTGCTTAGGATACCATGTCACTCCCCTCTTACCACACTTGAAACTCACTGAAACTCCCTATTACACAATCTTTTCATTCATTTGCATGCATATTGACCTAGTGCTCCCTTATGTTTCCCTAGCACTCACTAACACTCAACACACATTAGCACACCTAACTACAATGAGTTTCACTAACAATCAATCTAAAAACCCTTCCAAAGTCTAGCTAGTATTATGGTTAAGTTTATTGTATAGTGTTCAGTGTGAAAATATTACTAGGTGTTTTTATCGCATTAGTTGGAAGGTGGCTAAGCCACAAGCATGATGGTAAGGTTCTCGAATCTTGGACTGTAAAACTAACCAACAAATATATGACTAAGATCTTTGGGAAATTGTTGTTCCCTAAAGAGATTCATGGTAGTGATTTTCCCATTGCACTAGAACCGAGAACTCGATTGTTAATTAGATATATAGAAGTGGTAGTTTGATGCAGCAAATGTCAAATGTACAGTTCAACAACGTGATGGAGGCTTACATCTGACATCATAATTCAGTTTTTTATCTTCATGGTGCAACCTCCATGATGTCCAAGTGTGACACCCTCCTTGCAATAACACTCTTCGAGTAGTTACCCAGTGACTTCCTTGCCTTTGATTGCCCTCTCCTCATCATGTTCTGATCCAGGTGGATCGAGAGACACACTTAGGACAAAGAGGGCTTATGGAAGCTCAAAAATCAAAGTGACTACAATGATTTCAAACTAGGACCAAAGTGTACATCTCATCGTCCTGGTTGCGATGGTGTGAATGGTTCGTCAAAATGAGTTTGTATGCAAAAGTTAGGAGAAGTCCAAGCTCAGGATGACTTTGGTGACTGGGTGGGCTTAAGGAGGCCGCAATTTGGAGAAAGTCCAGCCAACCTGGGCCATATTCTGGGTGAATTTTTGGCCTAATTAATTTGTCTCCTATGGTCAAATTTCAAATTTTCAAAAATGGCCAATTTGTTTTTTTTATAGAAAAAAAATATATTAAAATGGGTGGCAGGCCATGACCCTTGCCACCCCCACTAGGACTCAAATAAAAAATTTAAATAATTTTGGGTCGGTAGACCACGACCCACGCCAACCCCCAACCACCACATAAATAAAATTTATTGGGCCAGCGGCCATGATCTCACTGGACCCTCCTCCAAACTCCCTTAACCATAATGTAATATGGGGTGGACACGGTGGCCCCGACCCACACCCAACCACTGCCATAAAACAGGTGTAGAGGGAGTCACTATTGAGGAATTACTTGCTATGGTATACATGCTTTGACATCGCTGTCTTCTCTAAAATTCCATCCCATGCTTCCTCTTCTTCGAACTGCACATCTCTGCTAATTATGACCTTCTTGGTTAATGGATTGTAGAGTTTGTATGCCTTGGATTCATCACTGTATACAACAAATATACATTTCTCTCCTTTTCTATCCAACTTCTTCCTCAACTCATACGGGACATGTGCATATGCCACACATCCAAACACTCTCATGTGAGTGACACTATGCTTTCTTCCACTCCATACCTTTTTAGGAACTATGTTATGGACACTTTTGGTTGGACATCTGTTCAAGATATATGTTGCACAAGCGACAACTTCAGCCCAATAATCATTTGGCAAATGCTTTGAATTCAACATACTCCTTTCCATCTCCATAATGGTCTTATTCTTCCTTTCTGCTTGTAATATCCCTAATTAGCCATGGCTAATTGGAATATTCAATTTTGTTCAATTTGTGCCTTCTATAGTTATTTGTAAATTAAAATGTGAGGCTTTTAGAATAAAGTCACTTCCTGGTAGCACAATGTTGTGACTTAAAGGGGAGCCAAGGGGGCCAAAGTGGGATGCAGAAATGGAGCCCACGAAGACACATGAAGAGATTGCGCAGGAGGGAAGGAAAACGTGGCAAGAGGGGAACCATGTAGTAAGAGGTGAGCCTTGGGATTGAGAGAGGCGAAGCCTATAAAAGAGAGAGGAGCCCCCTCATTTTGATCATTCAATTATGTGCATTTTGAGCTAGTTGTCTCGATTTCTGAGCATGCTGGTTGTTTAGCTGGTATGCAGCACTATTTAGTGCATTGAGTGTCTCCGGGGGACTTCGAGTGCTTGCTCGGGCAAGGTATTTGCATCGATATTTCAATAGTATTTTTATCAGCATTTCAGCAGCAATTTCATCACCATTTTGGAGGACTGCGTAGTACTTGGAGAGGGACACAGTTCTTTTTGGTTGTAGTGCTCGATTGGGGTTTTGCAGGTGGATTTATGCTGGGAGATTGAGCAGGGGTCCAGCTCTTGTCTCATTGGAGGGTTTTTGGCAGGGTTTCAGGCCATACTTTAGGCAGAGTTTAGAGGGGTTTTCTTCAATGGCAGCGCAGGGCATTGAGGAAATGTGTAGAACCCCAAGAGGGTGTTTTGGGGGGCTCGACCATTCTAGGAAAGCTTTCTGGGTTTTTCGGGGTTTCTTGAGTAGAGCCTGAATCTAGAGTTTCAGCTTTTCCACGGAGGGGAACATCCCCAAATCATCATTTTTTTCTAGCAGCAACAGTAGCACAACAACAACATCCATGCAGAGAGGCCATTCTTGTCATTCTGAGAGTATTTCTTCACTTGCCTTATGCAAGTCAAGGTGCCATCTGTCTGATCACCTCTTGTACTCATTTATTGCTCAATATAATAAAATGGCTTAGAATTTCTCGCTGTGTTTCTTGTGTATCTGCTTATATTTCCGGTTTACATTATTATACGTTGTTCCACTATTATTTTATCACTTCTGGGTTATTATATAATTTGCACATATTTGGTTGGAGTTTTTGCTAGGGTTTGAGGAATATTTTCAGTTAGGAATATTACAGTGGTATCAGATCATAAATTTGGCTCAGCCTGTGGAGCTAGCAATCTATGAAACTGGGGGAAAAACCCTATATCTGTTACAGAGGTTAGAGACACAAAGACACTGGGCGTAGGTTTGAGAGCACTTACGGAGAGGGACACTGTGTTCATGTGGTGGATGCAGAATAGGAGGAGCCTATGGTAGATGAGAACAGAGAGAGCCAGTAGTGGATGCAGAACAGATGGCCGACAAGGATGGGAAGAGATTTGCAGATATGCTCCTCAAATCAATGTAGGATCCGTCGAGGCAGATTGAGGTGATGGGGCAGAGATTCACGACAGTAGAGGCCAGACAGCGTGAGAGCCCACGAGTTTTTAGATTGGTGAGGGATCAGGTGCATCCCATCACTTCCCAGAGCAACATGATACTGTGCAGCAGGTGGCCTCACATGCCCCTACACGCTCTACCATGCCTACTTTCTTAGGAGCAGACACGGGGGTCATAGCCCTGCAGGAGGTAGAGCTTGGACATATGGGTGATTATTTTGCAGAGTACCAGGCCTATGGGCCCAGGATTGGTGGTTTCATGGATGGTTACACTGGGGCACTCCATAGTGATGACATATACCGAATTTACCGGGACACTGATGGAGCGATTTGATCGAAGGGGTCCCTGGCAGCATTTTGTTGATTTGACGAGGCTCAAACAATCAGGGAGCCCAAAGACCTACGTTGCAGATTTCTTGAGGGTCTTTGTCATGGTGCCAGACCTATCCACGACACAGAGGGTTTATATGTATGTTGAGGGGTTAGCAGAGCCTGGACACTAGAGCAGGAGGCAGATTCTGGACATATGGGCGATTATTTTGCATAGTACCAGGCCTATGGGTAGGAGTTCAAGGAAGCCCTTTTAGAGATTTTCTTCAGCTCCAGCAGGATAGTAGACCCCGCGACCATCACAGAGGGTACCGAAATTACCATGATGGTGACACCCACCGTTCAGGGAGTAGATTCCACTTGCCTACAAAGTCTTGGGTGGAGAAGCTAGACATTTATTTCCAGCTTAACCAGATGTCGGAGATAGAGGCCATCAAGGTGGAAACATTGCATTTGGATGGTGAGGCCTAGGATTGGTGGTTTCATGGGATGGTTACACTAGGTCACTCTACAGTTACGACATATGATGAGTTTATCAGGACACTGATGGAGCGATTTGATTGGAGGGATCCAGAGTAGCATTTTGTTGAGCTGACAAGGCTCAAATAGACAGGGAGCCTAGAGACCTACATTGTAGATTTCTTAAGGGTCTCTACGATGGTGCCAGACCTATCCATGACACAGAGGGTCTATATGTATGTTGAGGGGTGAGAAGAGCCACTTCGGGGTTTACTCCGATCCACTAAACTAGCCACACCCTAGGACGCTATCAACAGGACCCGGGACTTACAAGATGTCTTACCCAGGACCCAGACACCTTACCCCTAGAGACATACTATTTAGTCTAAGGGGAACGATGTGAGGATTCCTCCTCCAAAGGGGAATCTAGGACAAGTACAGCTTGACGACAATGCTAGGAGGGAGTTGAAGAAGAAGCGGTTTTGCTTCACGTATAAGGAGCCATGGGCACTAGGACATAGATGTGCTGCTGGCGAAGCACATTTTGTTGAGGTCTTCTCTAAGAGCAGTGGAGAAGAGGATGATGAGGAGGATGTGGAGGTGGGAGATAACCATGCCATACAGGGACCTTTCCCACCTCCACCACTAGCAGCAGGTGGTGCATCTTTTGCACCCACCAGAGGGGCCCTTGCAGCGTTGCGAGGAGTTCCCAAGTATCTGACTCTACGCGTATGAGGGACAGTACGTGGCCAGTGCATATCAGTTTTGGTTGACAGTGGGGCAACCCACAACTTCATCGATGCATAGATGGTTGAGCGGAGAGGTATTCAGACAGAGAGCTTCGATGGGTTTTCAGTCTTGGTCCTAGGAGATCAGACCATGACGTGTGCTTGTTATGTTCCAGAGATTTGAGCGACGATGGGAACTTATACATTGACTGACCACTTTTTCATGGTTGATATCCCCGACACCAACATGATACTGGGTGTTCAGTGGCTTATCACTCTAGGGAAGGTCACGATAGATTGGAAGACCCTAGAGATGGAGTGGGATGATGAGAAGACAGGGAGGCATGAGAAGATATGGGGACAACACGCATATCCACCTTAGATTGTGTTGGCTCATTGGATGGAGGTAGTCTTCCGGAAGGGAGACATAGAGTGGGCAGTGGAACTGCGTGAATCAGAGGCAGGGACTATAGGGCAGACGGTACATCCAAAGATACAGTCCATCCTTGATCGGTATGCCATAGTGTTTGGGGAGGTTCCACCAGGACAACTACTAGATTAGGGGTTTGAGCACATTTTCGAGCTTGAGAAGGGCATGCAGGCAGTGACCACCACCCCTTATAGGCACCCCAAGGCCTATCGGGATGAGATTGAGCGGGCTATCGAGGAGTTGCTGGCACTTGGCACATTCGACCGAGCACGAGTCCTTTTTCTTCTTCTGTGGTGTTGGTGAAGAAGAAGGACGGTACATTGAGGATGTGCATTGACTACAGGGCCCTGAACAAGAAGACCCTGAAGAACAAGTACCCCATACCCAGGATTGATGAGTTTATGGACGAGTTGAGGGGAGCACGATTCTTCTCAAAGATTGATTTGAGATCTGCGTACCATCAGATTCGCATGAGGGAGCAGGACATTCCCAAGACCGCCTTCAGGTGTCACGATATGAACTTTGAGTTCTTGGTGATGCCTTTTGGACTAACCAACGCCCCCGCTACATTTCAATCCTGCATGAATCACATCTTCCGTAGTCACTTGAGGAAGTTTGTGTTGGTATTATTTGATGACATTCTCATTTACAGCAGGACTTGGAAGGAGCATCTTCAGCGCATTGAGACGGTATTGAGTATCTTACAGGAGCAACAGTTCTATGCCAAACTCTCCAAGTGTGAATTTGGGTTGATGAAGATGTTGTATCTGGGACACATCATAGGAGTGGATGGAGTGAGAGTCCACGAGGAGAAGATTAGGGCCATCAAAGAATGGTCGGAGCCGAGAAATGTGACGAAACTTTAAGGATTCATTGGCATTTGTACCTAGTAACGGAAGTTCGTCAAAGGTTTCTCGCAGCTTGCTACACCGTTGACAGATTTGACGAGGAAGGGGGCATTCAGTTGGTCAGATACAACGTAACGAGCCTTTGATAGGCTCAAGGAGGTTATGAGCAGCTGCCCAGTGCTTGTGTTCCTAGATTTTATACAGCCTTTGGTTTTGGAGTGTGATGCGTCGGGAGAGGGCATCGGCATAGTGTTGATGGAGGGAGGTCACCCTATAGCCTTTGAGAGTCGGAAGCTCCTTCCGCATGAGAGGTTGTATTCTATATATGACAAAGAGATGCTAGCCATCATGCATGCATTGGCTAAGTACCGGAAGTATCTGGTGGGTAACAGGTTCAGGGTGAGGACTAATCACAATAGCCTCAAGTTCTTTTTGGAGAAGAAGAAACTATAGGAGAGGCAGCAGAAGTGGATCAGCAAGATCCAAGCATATGACTTTGACATTGAGTATGTAAAGGGTAAGAACAACATGGTAGCAGATGCCCTTTCACGTAGACCAGCCACATTGCCTCTTATGAGCTTGGATACAGAATGGAGGGCTTGACTCTTAGCAGAGTACTCCAAGGATAGGTTTGCATGTGAGGTTCTGGATGGGCAGGTGGCAGATGACAGGTAGAGGGTGGTCGATGAAATCATCTAGTACAGGAACCGGATCTTCTTGACTGAGGGGTCTTAGCTCAAGAAGAAGATACTCCAGGCATCACATGATCCACCATTGGCAGGACATCAGGGGTTTACCAAAACCTACAGGACCATTAGGGAGAGATTTTCATGGAAGGGTCTCAAGGAGGACATACTCCAGCACATCCGAGAGTGTGATATTTTCCAGAGGAACAAGGGAGAGATGAGCCATCCCGTGGGATTATTGCAGCCTCTTCCCATTCTGGAGAGGAAATGGGAGAGTATTTCGATGGACTTCATCACAGGGTTGCCCATGGTATAGGGCAAGGGTTGTATCTTTGTCATCGTTGATTGACTGACGAAGTATGCACACTTTTTTGCCATATCCGCACACTATACAACAACACAAGTGGCCGAGATGTTCTTCAGAGAGATCTTCAGGCTACATGGTCTTCCTAAGACCATTGTCAATGATAGGGACAACCGTTTCATGGGTGGGTTTTGGTAGGAGCTTTTCCATCGGTATGTCAACATTCTATGCCTTATATGGGTATCATCCTCTATCTTTTGCTGACGTGATGTTTGGTGATAGCAACGCTCCTAGAGCCAAGGTTTGGATCCAAGAGAGTCAGGATATTCTCCGAGCTCTCAAGGATAACATGGCTACAACACAGAACCAACAGAAGCTGTATACCGACAGGGGTCGGGTGGAGAGACAGTTCGAGGTGGGGGACATGGTCTAGCTATGATTATAGCCATACCGACAGTTGTCACTAAAGCAGAAGGGGGCTGAGAAGCTCAATCTCCACTTTTATGGGTTGTAGAGGGTGAT
>APFE030945464.1:13805-23820 GCA_000404065.3 Pinus taeda | reverse complement strand
ATTTTCCATTCCTTAATGGCTTTAATTTTGCTAGGGTCTACCTTAACTCCCTCATGAGATACAATATGACCCAGATATCCACCTCTTGTACTCCAAAGAAACATTTGGATCTTTTTGCATATAATTGTTTCTCCTCCAATAGTTGTAGCACCCTGTCAACATGTTCAACATGATCCTTCCAAGACTTGTTGTAGATTAGTATATCATCAAAAAATACTAACACAAATTTTCTAAGGAATGTTTGAAAATTGAATTCATCAAACCTTGAAATGTTGAAGGTGCATTGGTAAGGCCAAAAGGCATGACCAAAAATTCATAATGACCCTCATGAGTTCTAAAATGTTTTTTTTCGGAATGTCTTCAATCTTCATTCTGATTTGATGATATCCTGAATGAAGATCCAACTTGGTGAAGTAAATTGATCCATGCAATTCATCCAGTAATTCATCAATGACAGGAATGGGAAACTTATCTTTATTAGTGAGCTTGTTGAGCTCCCTATAATCCGGACACATTTGCCATGATCCATCCTTCTTGTGCACCAATACTACTAGAGCAGAGAAAGAACTTTGACTCGGTTGAATTATACCAACCTCTAGCATTTCTGCAACCTTACCTTCAATTCACTCTTTTGGACATAGGGATATCTGTACAGCCTGATGTTTGGAGGAAAACTTCCTGGAATTAGATGAATAGCATGATCATGATCACGCACAGGTGGGAGAACTTTAGGAGTCTCAAATACCTTGGAATGATTATCTAGGACTTTTTGGAGATCTGGAGAAATAGATGATTCCGATGTGGAAACATCTAGCGAACATAATTGTGCAATTACACCTCTTTTTTCCCATTTTATAAGATTTGTCATATCATTAGAGCTGATTATCTTTCCTGGTTTCCCTGCAATACCCCTTAATTCAATTTCCTTTCCTTCCATAGAAAATTTGATGAAAATTTCTTGAAAATTGAAAGCTATTGTACCCAAGGATTGTAGCCATTGGACTCCTAGTACAACATTAACACCTCCCATTGGAATGGAAAGCATTGGGCTGGTCAATACATATTCTCCCATGGATAGCTTGACATTATGGCATTTTCTAGAGCAATTTATTGTTCCTCCATTTGCAATCATCACTTGACACTCAGGTGCTAGATATAGGAAGCAATTCAATTCTTTGGCTACCTTACAAGGAATAAAATTGTGGGTACTTCCTGAATCAATCGACACTATTACCTTTTTCTTCTTGATTTGTCCTTCTATCTTGATGGTTTTAGGAGTGGTAATTCTCGCCAATGCATTACAAGATATGCTTAGATTCATTTCTTCTTTATCTAGGCTTCGTTCCTGGAGTATATCCTTTTCTTTTGACCTTTCTTGCTCCTTTTCTTCTTCCTATTCGCAATCTATGTAGAATAATTTCTTCTCGGCAGACTTATGACCTTTAGTGTATTTGCTATCACAACTGTAACAAAGCCCTTTTGCTCTTTTTTCTTCCAATTGTTGTGGTGTCAACCTTATAGGTTGTGGAATACTAGGGGCGACAACACTTCCATCTTTATAGTTGTGAGTGGTATGCTTCCTGGTTGCCATATTTTGCTTTCCATTTTTCTTGCTAACCTGAATGCCTTCTCTAATGAATCAGGTTCCCAAAGGCGAACATCATGTTGGATATTATCCTTTAAAGTCCCTCTGAACACATCAATCCTATGCTCCTCTGGAATATTTTTTACCCTTATGTTCAATTTTTGGAACTCCTCAATGTGCTCCATTATTGAACCCTTTTGTTTGAGACTTATCAATTGGCTAAAAAAAGTGCTGCTTTTTGTATCCTCATAATGTGCTGTCAATTTTTCTGTAAAAATTTCCCAAGTGATAATTTGTTTATGAGAGCAAAGTTGTTGATACCATACAAACTGATTTGGTTCCAAACATAAAGTTGCAATATGTACCTTTTGTGTGTTTTGCACATTATTGAGATAAAAAATTGCTCCATTTGTAATATCCATGTTGCGGGATCCTTGCCATCAAACTTCCTCATATCAATTTTTGGAATATGGTGGGTCTTTGATCCCACATTATAGTCTATGAAATCATGATTAACATTTCTTTTGTTCGCATCATAAGTTTCCTTTACTACCTTTTCACCATTAGTAAGTATTTCTTGTAGAAAATTTGTCAAATCTGTCTTCAAATCTGCCATGTCTGTCTTCAAATTTGTAGTCAAATCTACCATGTCTCTCTTCAAATTTGTCTTAAAATCTATCTTCAAATCGTCCATCTTAGCTTCCACACCCTTTATCTTAGATTCCATGCCATTTATCCTAGCTTTTGTGAGAGTGACATTTGTTGCACTTGGTCTTGTAATTTTGATATATTATGTAGCATTTCTTCCTCTTCTTCATGAGTCATGCTAGAGATTTCAGGTTTCTTACTAGGTGTTTGCATTTTCTTTCCTCAGGGCATCAGTTATCGATAATAATGCTCTACTATGCCCTTTTTAATTCCTTCAAAATAAATTTTCAAACCAAGCTTAAGCAAAAATTTAAAAGAATCTACACACCTTTTTTCACTTTGTAGGAGCTCTATATTGCCTCTGATGTATCTCTGTACTTTTGGATCAGCTAGTTCTGAAATTGTGACCTACCGTATTCCTCTATGTCCTCTTTCTAATGCCACTAGTCTGATCCAAATTGGATTCTCCAAGGAAGAGTTATGCGAAATCTCCCATAGTGACCTGATTATAGACTAGTTCAGTAGAGAGAACTTGTAGGACGTGTCACGAGTCACTATTTCGACCTTTGGCTCTGAAAAATATATGGAATAAGCTATATTAAGTCCTCTTTTTGTGACTTCTTATGAAATTTCAATCTGATTCTCAGAGATAAAGTTATGATTATTTTTCCCAGGTCTCCTGTTTGGAATGTAATTCAGGAGTTCGCAAAAAGACCAACTTACTGAGATCATATCTCCGCAAATATAGTGCGAAAGACTCTGAAATTTGGATTCAAGGTTCAGTGCGACGTCTGCTCAAATGGGTTTTTTTTTAGCTTTTGAAACATCGCAAAAAAAAAAATGTAGCGAAAATGCCACGATGACCTATTTGGAGCAGCGAAACCCTAGAATCCAAAGCTCTGATACCAAATGTTATGAAACTAGCTCAAGAAAAGATAGAAAAGATAGATCAACGCCTTAGAATTCAGCCTCTTCGAGGAGGAAACCTCCTTTACATTACATAAAATAACAATTCTTCGATGATTCAAATGACAAAACCTCCTTTCTATATATAGGAGTCTAAGGAGTCACAATATAACCCAGTTGACCTAACAATAATAATATAAAGCCACAAAAATAACAATAGAGGCATTCTATGGGGCACAGTAATAACAATATGGGGACAATAGGGGCACAACAATATTAATAAGGGATGCAACTACAATAGTAATGGGGTAATAACTAGTATTATAAAGACCCAACAATTTCCATGTATCTTAGAGATATGCCTTGGCTCAAACTATCAGCAAGAGAGAGGAGTGCACATGCACCTTCGAAAATCAAGGGGGGTGTGCCTAGTGAGTGTTCAATCGTATGTGTGTCAAATTTATTTTAGTGCAAAGGGGATGAGAAGTGAGCTTCTAAGAGAGAGGTAGTAGTATCACCCTAGTAGAGATACACATGAACAAGAAGGGTCCATGCAACATCAACCATAATACTCCACAAAGATGCGAAGGTCATTGAAACCAATATAATGAGGAACATATTTCTAATATCCAGTGGAATAATCCACTAGGATGCAGTAATGATAATAGAAATTACATCACATTATCAATATTATAAATACCAAAATAACCGAAATAGTTCAACTACTTTAGCACAGATGAAAGAAAACATGAATTACAAACATTCATGGAATAATCTTATAAATATCCATAATCCATGCATGAAGAGCATGCTGGCCGATAAGGCTTCTTATATTAAGTAAAATTTCTAATATGCATAGATAAAATGAACACCACTAGCTTCGATAGTGGAGTGTTGGAGCCACTCCTTGTTCCTCAAAAGAACTGATCTGTCTTTCTAGTGCCTTATGGGAGGAGCCAAGGTGAAAAGTCCTTTGCTCATACAATGAGGGTGTATATATAACCAAGGGGTGATGCTTCATCCTCCTTGTGACTCTTTGACTATCCTCATGATTTTTTGACTTCCTATGACCTTTCAACTTTCATGAGTCTTCATATTCCACGTGTGTCCCTTGGACTTCCACTTTACAATAGATTTTGAATATACATGATCCACAATGATGATGTGGACTATTACAAATCATGACATGACATGACATGATACCGTTGACATGGACTACTTGATGATGTGGCAATGTCACTCTACTACTACTACTATGTCTCTGATATCTTCTTGAGAATAATTTTCTCTTCCACCTCCTCATACCTTGGTGATAAGGAATCTTTGATGATCTCAAGTCTTGGGTTGTGGTCACAAATTGGTGTCCCTTTGCTTTGCCTTGATTGATCAACCTGCATGTCCAACTACAAATATGTGTTTCAGCATGCTTCCCTTCTGCCTCTTCTTCTTCATCATCCTATCATGGTGAGAGAGAGACTACATGCATCTACAATTCACTCATGGTGAGACTATATCAGTCTAAAAGCCCCCTAATATAAGATAGTGCATTTGGATCCATTAAGTGATCCAGGACTAGGTGACAGGTTAGCAAAGAGGGCTCAATGAATACACAATTGCACAATTCAAGTAGCCAGGGGTGAGGCTTGATCATTGAGACTCCAAAGTGTGGAGTTTAGGTCAAACTGAGGGAAAAAATTGTGCAGTCCTGGGTGACAGTGAGGTAGACTAAGGGGATGGACACTGGGAGGACATACTACGTAGTTTAAAGGAGGAAAGGGAGATTGAGCTACTACGTAATTATGGAGTTTAGAGGATTAAGGGATGAGCTTGAGGCTTGTGATTACACAGTGCAGAGTGAAGGCTAGGATGGGAGGAATTGTTGCGTAATTATAGAGGTCAAGGTCAGAGCTTTAGAACAGAAACTGTGCAGTGCAGTAGTCCTTGGAGGTAGGAACTGTGCATTTTCCAAGGGTGGAGGTCACAACTTAAGGTCTAGAACTACACAGTGTGTAGTCCAGGTAGGCCAGCTGGAGCCAAGTTGCTTGGTCAGGAAGCCTCTTCGGAAGTGGTTGGGATTGAGACCGTGAGACTAATATGTATAGTGATAAGACTTAAAATGTGATCTCACACTTAGGATACTTGACGAAGCAACAACATAAATCACCCATGACACATGAACAACACATTTCCCCCCATGTAACCACTTTATGACCAGTTATGACGAGTGTGATACTTAAGATAGACTTTGCATGGACTGTGATGACACTTGTGCTACAATGCTCAAAACTTTGTGAATGAGTGGGACCTATGTTTACATGGTTAGGAAAACTCATATACACACAGGTAGACCCTTAAAACCATCAGAATAGGCTTTTACACGTTTTGTGATAGCTAGTATTTGAAAATGTGACACTTTGCCTATGTTGCAAACATGACAAAAATACTTAAAAAAAATACATGAAATGAGTTTAAATGTTTGTGACAATACATGAGATTAAAGACATAATGGTGTGTAAATGATAATTTGTTTTTGATATCTATCCTCCAAAAGTTTTTAAATCAAATGGAGTCTTCATGCAACCCTAATCATATTCTAGTGTTCCTTCATCTTCTTTCTTGATGATAATCCTTTGTCCTTGGATACATAGGTGTCATCTAACATGTCTTCCTTCTCCATATCCTTCATTATCATCTTTTCAAAACATGTTAGAGTTCCGGTGTCTTCAATCAACTCATAACTAGATGACATTAGTATGATAAACCCATCTCTAAGATGTTGCATGATGATCTACTGACTGAGCTAGAACTAGTAGTGAGCCAAGGGAAAGGGCCCCTGACTGCACAATTTTGTGGTTTAGGAAGTCAGGGGTAGATCTTGGGCTCTGAAACTACATAATGTGAAGTTTAGGCTAGGATGAGGAAGAAGATTGTGCAGTTTGAGAGCTCAGTGAGCTAGGTTGAGGGGTTGGGCACTGGTTCAGCCAACTGCATAGTTCTACAAGACAGAGAGGACTAGGTGATTGCACAGTTTTGGGATTCAGGGCTTGGGCTTGAGCACTGAGGTTACGAAATGCATATTTCCAAGAGAAAAATTTTTTGCTTAAAGGATGAGATTGTACAATGTGCAGTTCAGGAGGGCTGGATGAGGCTCGGTTGCTAGGAACTTTCTAAAATTTGGCTAAGTGCGGGATTAGTGATTCTGATGTGAACAATGATAGAACTTGAATTTGGTCACACAATTAGACACTTTGCAATGTAGATCATCCATAACATATGAACACATACTTCCCTTAGTGTGATAACCTTTGCGACAACTTATGACCAGTGCGGCACTAAAGATAGCCTTTGTGATGATATTGATGACACTTGTGCAATGGTGTGTGAATGAGTACGAAACATGACTACATGATAATAAAAACCCATCTTGAAAGCAAACCAAAACTCCACTTTTCATGATAAGCATCAATTCGCATGCTAGAAGACAACATCTTCTATATGAAGATAAAAATGTGAACGACACATACGATTTTCAAATCAAAGTGAAAAAAACACATGTTAGAGAAAAGATAACATGAAAATGACACTGGTTAGAATGAAATCAAGTGAAAGTGACAGCCAAAAAATGAAAGTGACACTCACGAAAATAAAGGTGCGAGAGAGCGATAGTTTGCAAAACTCACCAAATAGAAGTACAAACACAACTATAATGTGATAAACTGTCATTTTCAGTGTGCAATAACTATCAACATGGATTGGACATTTCACAAGCATGGTCTTGATAGGAAAGTGTTATGGTTTTCCAAGCTTGGGTAAAAGAATGCGCTCATGCACTTGTTATATACTAAGCATGTGTGAGCAAGTGAATTCAACACTTCCAGTCCAAGAAAGGAGCTCAAAAGTGTCAATTGATGAAGAAGTGACTATGGAATGACCGATCATAAGATCCATGTAAGGTTCCAAAAATTGAGTGTATGCGAAATTTTGGAGGGTGTTTGTCATAGCGACAACAAGTGCGTTAGGCCTTAAAATCACTGAAATGAAGTAGTCAAACCCAAAAACTAAGGGATTTGGAAGAATCATGCTTAGGGATGATGAAAAGGTGTCCATAAACATTGATTGGTCTAGTTTGTAGGCTTATTGACCAAGTGTGACAAAATTGCCTATAACAGTTTTCCTGCTAAAGTGAAAATTTAGAAATAGTGGCTGATGATTGAAGTGATTTACCTTGTGATAAGTTTGGAGCAAGAACAACTAGTCGAGATCATCATCTATTACAACACATTTTCATCATGATATTTTTGTTGAGGGAGGCATACCCATGCTCAACACATAAGCTAAATTTACATGTACAATGATCAAGAAGTCATGTCCACTAATGATGTAGTTTGTATCCATGATTGGATGATTCTCTATATAATCATAGCCATCATGTTTTTTAATCTTGCATCAATTTTAAAATCATAGCCCAGATGGATGGAACTAGATCTAAGGTCTTCTATCTCATTCACTTGATCATCAAATGTACCATTCTAACCATGCCAATAAAGGAGTTGGAGTGCAACATGGTAGGCACCATATAATTATCGGTCAATGATGCACGTTGTTAACAAACTAGAGAGAAACAACAGATGACGTCAATGGCTCTCAAGGTATTGTAGGAAATCGTATGGTGTGAATGAATGAATTGAAGTCAAACACCACATAGAATCTGTCGGTTGAAGGACAATGATGAAATCTTGTTGCCGAGAGCAAGGAAACTTGCCATTGATGTATGCAAGCCCCAAGATACTGAAGGAATATTTTCTAACTCAACTTCCTAGATAGTGAGATGATGTTGAGAGGAAGTGACCTGTCGCAGGAGCACCTTGATGTATCCCCCATCAATGACACAAAATGGGTATCATTATTTGAGAAATAATGATATTGATTTGAAAATGGTTTAGGAAAACTAGACATGGAATGAAGGCTTAAGAGTATCATAGAAGATATCTACTGAATGACTTCTCTTGAACCCATCGGCGATACTAAATGGAGTTGGCAACATTGACCCAAAACCAAAAATGAAGGCTTTGAAATGGTGTGATGAACCAAAAAACAAGCAGATGTCCCAACCAAATAGCCATCGAGATGAAATGGAAGAGTGTCACATTCAAGAGTGAATCGATGCTATAATAGGTGGAGTATCCTATTTTCCATTTTCCTCAACCATTTCTAGTCAATACCTCTTTAGTTTTTAACAAGATTGAGGAGAATAACATATACTTGATCTGTAAGTTCATCCTTTGGATGAATCCCTCTAAGCATCTTTAACGAACCCTGAGAAGAAGTGGTTTGGTCCCATCATTTTTGATGTTTTTGGGAGTCCAATGAAGGTGTAACTCAACTCCTTTTTCATGTTTAGAGAGTTTGAAAAAGGGGAAAAATAAATCTCCAAAGTTTCCTTTTCATAAATAGTCTCTTAAGTCTAAAAAGGAAGAAACCAATAGACAAGAGAACCTCTTAGCCATTCTCGACTAAGGTATTCCCTTTTCATAATTAGTCTATCTCAGTCCAGAAAAGGGTTAAAATGATACCGAGTAAATCTCTTTTCATTTACTTTAACAAGTTCGAAAAGGCAAGTACTTGACAATATTTTCATATTTTAGGAGTCTGCAAAGAGCTAAAACAAAACTCCATGGTGTTCTTTTTTTGGAGATTTACAGAGTCCGAAAAAGTGATAAAAGTATCCTCTCTGGTCAAAATGAGTTGTCTCAATTCAGACATCGTCAAATCTATTAAACAACTATAATCCTTCTCAAAACACCACCAAAAGGTTAAAAATACCTATTTCATGATAAAAATAAATCATATTTAGGTTAAAACATTTAAAAATTAATAAAATAATGTTTAAAATGACCATAAAATAGGCAAAAGGTAACTTATTTTTACCATTTCACATTTTACCTCTTAGAGAGTGAGTTTTGAGTGTTTTTTCCCTCAATTATCTACAACCAATTGCGACCAAGCTAGTGGATCATTTCAATCATTGTCACTTCTAGGTAGGAGCTATAAACTTTCTCTTTCCTTTCATGGTTCCATTTTGTGATGTGACGAAATTTTTTCCAGTTTTTGAGGGCCCTAGGTCTCTAATTCCTCGCCCTAGGTCCAACACATCCCTAGAAGGTCGAAAGGTGTACTGAAAATGAGAAAAATTTACTAGGGAGAGCGCTGCAATGCACTTCCTACCCTTAGGAGAGAGCATAATTCCCAATCTTTTTTTGCTTCTTTGCCTCAAAATTTCTCTAGTTTTTTGCATGAAACTTGTCCCAATGATCCTTCTTGTGATGTTTCAGGTATCTATTGGGACAAAATGGCCTTGATATGGAGGGAAAGAGAAAATGAGGAACAATATTTGAATGTAGCTAATGATCCTATTGGAAATAATACTGAGAGGGGGGGGGTGAATCAGTATTATCACATTAATAAAACTTTTCATTTCCAAACTCTGATTCATATATGGTACTTCCACAACTTCTTATGATTAAGCTAATTGATCTTCAATGAGTGCATTAGAACATTATCAACCATATTATCAGTTAACAGATGCAGTAACATAGAATAGATCATCACACATAAGGCACACACATGAACACCATGATAAAAGGTGGAAACCCAATGCGGGAGAAAACCACCTGCTGCAAGTCATCTCAATCTTCTTCTTAATAAGAAAATCCTTTTACAATATTTTGTACTAGTGCAGCCTTATACCAGTACGGGAACTACAACCCCCTTTGCTCTTGTACTAGCCGATCCATTTACTAGTACGCAGGCTGCTACCTGCTACAATGCTCCAAAGATTCCCCTTTGCCTTTGTACTAGCTTAAGTACTAGTACATA
>APFE030945462.1:13495-29371 GCA_000404065.3 Pinus taeda | reverse complement strand
TAAAGGTGGACACTTTGAAGAATACTGCAGATGCATTGACAAAATCTGTTAGCTCTGAGAAGTTCTCTTGGTGTAGAGAAACAATGGGTGTTTTAGAGCTGGAAAAATGACTAAGCGCTCCTGTGGCCCCCTGGTGTTTTGATGTCGAACACCATACAAATTCTTTCGGTCGAAGGGTCGAAGGCCAGTGATGTCAACCTGTCACCATAAGCAAGAAACTTGTGATTGATGTATGCAAGACTCAAGGTACTGGAAGGGTGTTTTTAAGTCAACTTCTTGGATAATGTGTTGATGTCGACAAGAAGCTAATCATCCTAGGAGGGCCTTGATGTATCCCAAATCAACGACATGAAACGAGTGTAATGATTTTGGAGATGGAATTTGACTGATGACAAAAGGTTTAGGAATGACAGTCATGAAAATGAAGGTTTATGAGTATTGCAAAGGATAAGTTTTACTGAATGACTTCTCTTGAACATGTCAGCGACACTGAATGAATTGGTAGCACTGACCCAAAACTGAAGTGACGGATGGTATGATAGACCATAGATATGATAACCGTCAAGTATATAACCCAACCCAAATAGTCACAAGGATGAAGTGAAAGTGTTATGTTCAAGAGCGACTTAATACCATAAAGTGATTCATCCCTTTTCCATTTTCCCTAGTCATTGCTGACCAGTACCTCTTTATTTTTTAACAAGCTTGAGGAGGATAAGATATGCTTGTAGTATAATTCCACCCTTCAAGTGAATCCATCATTATGTGATGTTTAATGAGCCTAGTGAAGATGAAACTTGGTATTGTCATGATGGACAAGTTTGTTGCTATTTGATGTTTTAACGAGTTTAATGACAATGAGAACTCGATCCTTTTCATGTTTAAAGAGTTTGAAAAGGGACAAAAAGAAAAATTCACAAGTTATTTTTTGTATATTTGTCTCTCAAGTCCAAAAAAGCATAAAATAATACAATAGAGAACCTATTGACCATGTTCGATGAACGTATTCCTTTTTCGTAAATAATCTATCTTAGTCTGGAAAAGGGTTAAACTTATACTGAGTAGATGTAATTTCCAATCCATTTACGAGCTGAAAAGGACAAGTGTAGGACAATATTTTCATGTTTAAAGAGTTGGAAAAGAGCTTGAAAGCAGACCCCCTATTTTTATTTTCTTTTAATGAGTCAAAAAGGAAAATACTCAACAATCTTTTCATGTTTTAAGAGTCTGAAAAGAGCTTAAAGAGCACTCCACTTAGAGGAATGAGTGGTGTCTAGGATAGCAACTAGTTCTGGTGATGTTGGAACTTCTCAAAACATGTTGATTTATGTGAAGAGGCTGGCTAATCAGACCACTCATTGCAAATGTTCCTCAAAAAGGGGAAAACAACTAGGGGAAAGTGTATGATCGACCAAGCAGATAGTGACGATGGAAGGAGAAAAACCAAGGCTCATCTAATGGAAGAGGCTAATAGAATGGTAATCATGAGGGTTAAAATGGGGATGGGTTCATTTTTACACAAGCTTGAACCATAGGGAATTATGCCTGGATTCAGTTTCATGTTTACACAAGCTTGAAATGAAAAAATATGCTTGATATTGGTTTAGATTCCCCCAGCATGATGACTCGATTCTAGCTACATGCCCCCCAAGCTTCATTATATTCATCTAAGTAGATTACTCATGGCTATCAAGTGGATGGAATGAAGGTTCATTTACGAGATCAAATGAAAGACTCGATTAGTATTTTACGAGATCTAATCAAAGACTCAAATTGAAACTTTGCTCCAGGGGACCTTGTTTCATTTTTTAATGAGCTTGACACAAGACAAGGAACTATGCTCATGGGACCTGTTTCATTTTTTTAATGAGGTTGACACAGTAAAAGAACTATCCTCATATTCCTTGTTTTATTTTTTAACGAGTTTGACACAAGACAAGGAATTATGATCATACCATTTGTTTAATTTTTTAATGAGGTTGACACAAGACCAAGAACTATCCTCATATTCCTTGTTTCATTTTTTAACGAGCTTGACACAAGACAAGGAACTATGCTCATACCCTTTGTGTCATTTTTTAATGAGATTGACACAAGACCAGGAACTATCCTCATATTCTTTGTTTCATTTTTTAACGAGCTTGACACATGACAAGGAACTATGCTCATACCCTTTGTTTCATTTTTTAACGAGGTTGACACAAGACCAGGAACTATCCTCATATTCCTTGTTTCATTTTTTAACGAGCTTGACACAAGACAAGGAACTATGCTCATATCCTTTGTTTCATTTATTAACGAGGTTGACACAAGACCAGGAAATTTCCTCATATTCCTTGTTTCATTTTTTAACGAGCTTGACACAAGACAAGGAACTATGCTCATGCCCTTTGTTTCATTCTTTTAACGAGGTTGACACAAGACCAGGAACTATCCTCATATTCCTTGTTTCATTTTTTAACAAACTTGACACAAGACAAGGAACTATGCTCATATCCTTTATTTCATTTTTTAACGAGGTTGACACAAGACCATGAAATATCCTCATATTCCTTGATTACGACCCATAAGAGGTTCTCATTAGATAGGAGAACAATACTCTGGAAGGGATACATAGCAAGGAATCCATTAGAGAGATCTCGTTCCAATGCCCCGAGTACATAACACACAACATCACGAAATTGATCGTTAGTTGATGTAGGCATGGAACATAGGTTGACACATAATTGACCAGTGGCAGGGAAGATACCATTGGGACAAAAGGACCATTTAGGGAAGATGGTTGACTAGAAGCCATATTTGGACCAGGAAATGAAAGTTGGTCAACGGTGACAATTTTGCCTTCATGCGGGAAACACATCACTCAAAAGAGTGTTGAAACAATAGCTACCATGTCATAAATACAGTCGCACCCAAGAAGTAAATTGTAATCTAAAGGGCCTAGGACTATCATCACATTGAGATAAAAAAAAATTCCTCCCAAAGTAATAGGAAATTGATGAAGGATCCCTAATGGTTGACTGATTCCTCTATTAAAAGCCAACCGATTCTGGGTAATAGGCACAAGTGGCAATGAACCGAGTGCTTGCTAAGCAATGGAGAAAAGGATACTCACTGATGCACCTTCATCTATAATAGTGCCAGGTACGACCATATTACATACCTGTACTATGATCTAGAAAGGCACATAAGAAGGAAGATGACATATTGCTAGTCGATTCCAATCAAAATATGTGACCAGACTACCTGGAGCGGGTACCATAAGAACGGGAGAACTACCCCCTTGAGTTACAAGAATGGGAGGATTTTCCTCCTGTCTTGATGGAATAGGAGGGTTGCCTCAAAGCTCATTGGAATCTGAAGAAATGAAAAGAACCTGAGTGGTATCATACTCACTCTCTACAGGAAAGGTATGATTAACTGAAGGTGAAATCTGTTCAACTGTTTCCTCAACCTGTGATTGGTTAGGTATAGACTCATGGGATTCACATTCAGAGAGAGTGGGTTTGACCGATGGTCGATTTTGGTTAGTTAGTTCATCAAGTAGTGAAGGATTAAGGGAGAGTCTCCTGTAACCAGATGGAAGTCGCTGCGGAGAAGCAGGATTGTTATCCAACACTTTTTTGGCTTCATCTAGATAGGGACAAAGGTGAATGGGGTGTTTCCCTTCACATAACCTATAGGGAAATTTAACTTTACCCTTCTTTCCATGAAATTTACTACCACTAGTTGATGGTGTGTCACTAACATGATCTCCAGAAGTTGATGACATAGGATGATATGAATGAGAATACCATTCTTCTAAGATCTGTGGAATAGCAAACAAATTTTGAAGAAGATGGTCTCCCGCACAAAGTTTGCAAGGACATCAAAGTTTGTGAGGCTTATCAGACAATTTCTCATCAGAAGTTGCATTCAAAGCAATGGTTTCTTGGTCACCCCCATGCTAAATTGTCTTCTTCTTCTTCTTCTTATCCACTTGGTTACTAGTGTTAATACTTTCACCAAGTGAAGAGGAAGAAAGGGAGGAAGAAACAACCGATGAAGAAGGCACAGGGTCAACTTTAGGATCAACTGGAGGTTGATTTTGTCCCATTGTAGGAATATTCAGTTGCGGGGCCAAGGAGGTTGAGAACAACCATATTGGAAAGCCAATGGTAAGTCCCAGAAGGGATAATGTAGCCATATATTGAGCACCAATATTTCCAAAAGGAGGAAAAGGACTAGGATTCCCATTAAAAGGAATTCCTTGATCGATGGACTCCAGAGTTGTTGCCATATGTTTCAACCTAAGATCAATTAAGGAATGACATGGAGGATGTTATCCATAGTCAATTAATTATTTTAATCAAAATAACATAACAAAACAAAAGAGGGATAATCTAGGCAAAAGGATTACCAAGTAACTGTGAACTGCAATATA
The DNA here is from genome assembly GCA_000404065.3 of Pinus taeda. Lineage (NCBI taxonomy): Eukaryota > Viridiplantae > Streptophyta > Pinopsida > Pinales > Pinaceae > Pinus > Pinus taeda. Next base: position 24,948 of record APFE030945462.1, on the reverse strand, counting down.
CTGCCTCAATAAACCAAGGACTTAACATATGTGCAGGCAATCTCCCCGAATGTTGTGTTCGGTGTATCACAGTGTACAAGGCGGCTGACTCAGTTACCTATGGATGGACAACAACCTAATGTAGTCCTCCCATATATACCTGAAAGTACGTGGAGGCCTAATTCGTATTAGCACTGGCTAATACGAAATTGCATAGTGAGAGCATTCCCTTATACTTTTCGTACTATAACACCGCCCTATATACCCGAAGGTACGTGGATGAGCTATGATATAATTACATACATGGAATGACGTATCACACTCGGAATGTATCGTAGATAATTAACAACACTTGCTATTTTTAACAACATCGTAACACGTCTCTAGCCTAGAACCTCTAAATGTTATTTGTTAAGTTACAATGCTCCATTAGGTTAGTTCCGATAAATTTTAAGTTGATATTCTTAAGAATTTACCTTTCAAGGTTCACCATGTGATGTCTTTGAAACTCCTAGAATGCAACTAACATGAGAAACATTCTTTCATTCAATTAACAATGAAAACCGTAGGTAGTAAGGGATAGAGCAATCAGATCTTTGACAAAGAGCAAAGAGCACACCTAATGAAATTTCCGTAGCTATTCGTATCAAGAATTCACAAACTAAAATATGCAAAATGCAAGTTTTTCTTTTTAGTCCCTTTAGTTTTTAGATGAACAAAAAGGAACTAGATGCATAAACAATCAATCAATACTTTTCATAAGAAACAAAGATTTTACGAAAATTTCTTTTCAACAAAGATTAATTGAATATAAGGTAAATTTGCAATGAATTGATAATGATAAAGAAATCATTTAAGAAACATTAAACAATCAAGGCCAAAGTAGGGCTAGGAGGAAAAATACAAGTTGATTTCAGAACCACAAGCATCATTGATCTTTCAACAAACAACAAGAGAAGCAACTTTGGAAAAATCAAACCAAAGGTGGGTTCTTTAGCCTAAAAGGAATCAGTGCAGGCCAGAGAGGAAGACAATGTGCTGCAATGCATTGTCTCTAATGCAGGGGTTGCTCTGCAGTGCACTGTATCAAGACAAACACTGTGCTGGTGCCAGAGAGTCAATTCAAGAGACATTCAACCACAAATTTTGACTAAAAACACTTCAAAAAGACTGGAATAAGATCAATAAAGCTAAGCAAAGTCTACTATGGTGTAATATGATGAGGGTAAGCCACCAAGAATGACAATCATTCCCTAATATGGTCGCCAATTTGTTACATGGAATTTTCATCTACGAATAAACACATCTTCCCTAGGTGGGTGACTACACTTAGAACAACAGAAAGGAAGTAGTTTAACCTTTTCTTATAGAAGATAGATGAGATAGAGGAACTTACTTTTTTCCTTTCACTTCCTAAATCTCTTTTGAATCGCTCCCGTTTCTCCCACTTGAACTAAATCCACTCAAAAGGTACCTGCATCAGGAAAAACAAAAACAATAAATGACCAAAGCATACATAAACTATCAACTATAAAACAATGGCATCGAATACATTGAAACACATAATCATCACAGATATGAACAATCATATGAGAAAAGCTATAAGCTCTTTATTAATGTAGAAGGATGAATATCACCCAATACAGTTCGATCCTGTGCCACTCCTCCAGCTTCAGTTCAACCCTCGCCACATCAAAAGCACACAACTCCAGTAGCATAACATTGCTTAACTTAAACTCAATTCTCAAACCAACATAATTTCCTTACAAACTTCAGATTCTAGCCCCCTTGATCACTATGATGAGTGCACAATTTATAGGAAATGGAGGTAGTTTTGTCATAAATGAGGGTATTGAATGGATTTCCAATCTTGGAGTTAGTTTCCATGGAGAAAGGGATGAGATTATAGGAGGTTAATGGATCCTTAGCTGAGATGGGAACCTTCTAGAGTCATCTAGAATGAAGGAATATTCCTAGAACCCTATGCAAATTTCACTCAATCTCACCTAGCGCAAGCTAAAGAGGGCCTAAGTGCACTGCAGTGCAAGCCAAAGTGGGCCTGCCTGCTCTGTAGCACACTGTCTCAAGGCTTGCGCTGTGCTGGTGTCCCAAGGAGGCATTTCAAGAAGGCTTCCAGCCATGAAACTTTCATAGAAGGAGGAATTCAATGAGTTGACTTCTCTAGGGCATGTAACAACTGAATTAGGGTTTGATGAGCCCTAAAAGTACTGATCTAAATGTCGGGAGTGATGTGTCCAAATATACCTACAACAGAGGGCCTGGACAGTACCCCGATGGAGTTGCTTCAGGAACACAAATGTTGCTTCACTACCAACAAGCCTGGACAATACCTCGACAAACTATCATGCTTCACCTCCCTGTGCAGGAATCCTTTCTCTTCTTTCACCCTTTATATTTTCTTTTATTTCATAGGGCTGTCCATAGGCACTTATTATTTTTCAACAGGCGGAAGAGGGATCCCGACTTATTGAGAGTAGAAGAGATTGTTCCTTCAGAGAGAGGTTTTAGACCTCTGATGCTTTAATCACTAAAATTTTCCCCTTATATTATTCTACACAGATAGATAAGTAAGAACACATCATTCATAACATGACCAAGTATGAGAATGAGAATGCTAAAAAGATACGGGCCTCATGGTTTTCTTACAACTTCCCAATTGAAGTATCATATCTCCATCAGAAAAATTATTGACTTAAAATACGTAAAACAAATCAAGGAAGAGGGTGATAGATAATTCAATGGTTGCATGCTACTGCAATTTGTATTTTGCAAAAGATTAGCCAAGCCATTTCAAATCTCAAACCGACTTATTTAGGGATTGATGAAATTGAAGAAATAAAACTGAAACAAGATAAGGAAAAGATAATTCAATGCATCTAACACTATGAAAACTAACATATCCTAAACTAAAGAGAACAAGGTTGGATTATGTAAAGTGGAACTTCTAATGCAACAATAAAAGTTGTTCTCGACATTTAGAGAGAAAGATATGATCATGTAAAACCACAACAAAAGGAAGTACAGTGAATAAGATTAATCATGCAAACATATACACTGACATGTGAAAACAGGAAGTGCAATCACAACATTGCATTACACTCAACTAGTCCAGTACATGTGGAACTCCACAACAAAAATAATTGCTGGGCTTATGACCATATAAGACTCGAAAAAACATATGAAAATACAAGCTATGAGACATGGACCCAGACTCAAAGGACTCTTCTAATAAATCTGTAAAATGGTAAAGTAAACAACCTTTAGGGAAAGATATACAAGAAAGCTTATAGAAAGACATATCCATGTCATACATGATATTTTTAGGTTGACCACGATCCAAGTCATTGTGTGTGTAGGATTCTTGGATGGATGATTGAAATGATTCATTAAGATTCTTCTTTGTGTCTACATTACAGATTTGAGATTTAATTGAAAAGGGATGAAATGGTGGAAGATCGATAATCAAATTAAATATCCTTCCATGAGGGTATAAAAAATTTAAGTGAATAAAATAATCATCCCTCAAGAAGGCATCATCATCTTGTGTGCTAACATCAACACAAAAGTTGTGCAGGATAATCAAAAGCTAACCGAGATCACAAAGACCGCCATGGTGTCAGGGAACTAACATAACCATCAACCATAGCAAAAGTCCCCTACCCACATTACTTGAATCAGAATTATAAGACAATAAGGCCAATTGTTGTTCAAAGTAAGGTTGAACATGTGATTCATGTGATTCAACAAAAGGTAAAGGTTTGATATCAGTGTAAAAATATTCAATGATAAGAATATCATCTTCTTGATCAAAAGGAGATATGTCTGAAGGGAAATCTTTAATAATCGTATCTGACTCCTTTTGATAATTCTCCAAATTCAAATCTTCATGTAGAAACAAAGATTTATCCAGATTGCTTGAATGACTGTAACCATACAATTCAGAAAGAAGAAAACCATCAAGGTCTTGATCATCCAAGGGCTTATCTTGATTAACAGTGGAGGATTAGGAGGATATCAAGCTTTATAGATGGATAAATGGTGAGGTCAAATGAATCACAAATAGGTGAGAGATGTGAAAGAAAGATGAGTTATTCGTCCACAAGATGATCTTCCAATTCACATATCAGTTTAGGTCTAACATATAGAACATCAAAGGGAGGAGGACATGGGACAAATAACATACCCAATTCTTCTTTTGGAAATCGAAATTCTTCCTTATCAGGGGCATCAGATTCAAAAGATTTCCTCATCCAGAAATTGATAACAAATATGAAGTAATCGACTAGTGAAATGCTCAAGGGATTCATTAAATTCCATTCTAATTTGATCAATTTCATTAATAACATATTGATACTCATATTTATCAAAAACTTGACACAACTCGTTAACCAAGTGATTGGAAGATGTGACAGGAGCAATGGTTATAGAATAAAACCATTTCTTCGAATGACCATCCAATGTAAGGGTAAACAATCATGTAATGAATACTTCTAAATTAATATCATTCAAGAATAAAAATTGATCAAAATCAACAACATACCTAAGCACGGTTGATGTAACCTTAGCAATGAATTTAAATCATGACAAGTGTTGTAAAAAGTCAACGAGGATTGAAAGATCTAAAGGCTTCATAAAACACCTCAAGATTATGATTTGGGATGAGGCCATTGAAAGTAAAAGATTCAAACATACTTCACCAGCTCAACTTGTCATCTAGCCCTCCTTCTAGCACCAAAAATGTTGACGTTGTTGGGTTTCGCTAACATTTCAAAGGGATTTCCCCGATGTGAAGTCCCAACTAGAACTCACGTTGTTTGGTGTGGGAGTCCCATCTTCTCATACAGTCTAGCCACCATTGGAACACCTTATTTGTAATCAGGAATAAGAGAATGCAATGCCTCTTTGGGTCGGCAAGGATGTGAACTTTGTGAGACACCCAATGCAAGGTATACTAGGAAGACTTACACGGTTGGTAAGAAAAATGAGCCATCGGTTAGAAAATTAATAGTACTATCCTAAAGGGGGATCCAAAGAGATGAGAAATATTTGTTGAGTGCCTGCAGATTAGTCCAGATAGTAAACAACAACCATTGAAACATTTACCATCCATTCAATAATGAACATAACTAAGCAACAAAATAGTTCATTAACTTAGTATGTGAATAAACAACATATACCATACGCATAACCTAAATAGTCCAACTATATACATGATACATGCATGAAGGAATGCCATATCAATGAGATTATGATTATAAGCATAAGATTCCAAGTACAATATTATGTAGATGAAACAATGTATCCAATAGTGGAACATGAAGCTAGGACTTGCTTCTCCAAAGAATAATATATCTTCTATGTGGTACAAGAGAAGCCGAGGCTAAGCCTCCAAAATCCTGGCCAAAAGGCTCTAGCTTGAGTTATGAGGAGCTATTTATAACAAATACAATGACTCTTTAGCTTCTCATGACTCTTTGACTTCGATGACTATTGATATTCTAAAATGACTCATTACATTCCAAGTGTGGCTTTTCATATTCCACATGCGTCCCTTGGACATTATTACATAACATTTATTGCATAAAACATTTTACACATGAGACGGTGGCCTAATAAGATGAAATTTCTAAAATAAAAAACTCCTCAAATGGATAGATCATGTGCTTCTTTATGGAGTTCATTTGTGATATAAGTGTGCCATGCTTTGAACTCCTTTGTGATGGCTTCGATCTAGTCTAGAAAGTGTCCTTTGTAGCATGCCCTTACATCCAATGCCTTTGACAATATGTTCTTAGAGCTTGACTAAACATTATTTCACAACCATGAAAGCTTCATGTATGTGTTGACTTATGCAAAGGCATATTGCTGAATAACATCTCTAGTCACTTCCAACCCTTCCTTTTCTGTTACCTACTTGATTTGTTCAATGTAGTCTCTAATCTCTTGAAAGACAACCTCCCTGCCTCTGATTACCTCAAGGGATATGATGGTGGGCATCTCATGCTTCTATGTAAGAGAATCAAACACATTATGCAGTTCGATTATATGTAACCATAATGTTAACTAACTGTGCTCCAAGATGGGAGTAGTTCTACAAGTGGAGTCTCAACTATACTATGTTAATTTCGGTGGAAATCTTCTCCTTTTCCAAGTTCTCTCAAGCATCTAGATATTTGGTAGTCAACTCCTGCATTAGATCAACTACTTTGGTTATTATATTCAGGATTTTCACTACTTCTTGTGCGTTTTTCTGAATACCAATGAGAGGGGCCATAACCGGTTGTATGATTATCATCTCATTGTATAGTCATTCCATGGTATCCTCCATTAGTCCCAACTCTTCTAACATAAGACTAGTAGGCTCACCATTGTTTCAAATCCATAACATGTATAGAGAGTGAAAAAAACCCACAGTTCAAAACCCAAATATAGATATATGCATGAATGATACAATAGGGTTGCCCAACAACTACAAACTCTAACATGAATGCCTACATCTACTCACATATAGACACAAACATCACATAACCAAGAATAAGCTCCATAATTTTTCTCTTTCCCTCATCCAATGTCTAACCTACATTTTGTCTTTAACGTCCCTTCTTATCCTTTCCTAAAAGTCCTCTAAATCCTCTCAACCCTCTACCTAATCACTCATGTTGTCCTACAAACCATTGGGTTATTTCCTAATCCTATCTCTAAGTTATCCCATGTGTAATAATGACCCTTCAAGATATCTTCTCACTAAACTTCTCCACTTTTCCATTCCTCCTTCTGCAAAATATCTATATGCTCCTTCCTTCCACGACATCCTTTGTCAGCTCCATCCTACTACAAAACCCTAATTGTTGAGATTTCCTCAGATGCACCTCCTATCCTCGAGTGCCCATACCTTCTTGCTACACAATGTCCACCATTGTCGCACCTTACCTCATGTGCTAGCCCTGCATTTTGCTCCATTCCTTCCTTCCACGCTCCTCAATCCTCCTGTGCAGTACCATACTTAAACAAAACTTAAACAAATTTTTTTTCTAGGCTCGAACACACATACCTCAACAACACTAAGAATCAGTTCGTGTATTCATCAATTGTCGTTTGCCCTAATTTTTTCTCATATCTTTATTTTACCTTATTGTTATATTACCTTTCAAATAGGTACTTCTCCTAGAAATAACCCTTAAACCTTCTTTGATTTTCTTGACATTCTTAGGTCTTCCCACCAAATATCAACTTTACCATTCAAAATGAAAATGGTTGATCATGCTTTCATATTCTGAGAGTACTCTAAAGTACTTCTTCACTCCTAGTAACCATGCTTATATTCCTCAACCTTCTTCACATCTCCATCAAATACAAGAGGTTTGTCCTTCTTGAATTATTTTGGCATTAAATCCTCCTCTTTCCTCTTTTGTCAATAATGTCTCTTAGTTGCAGCACTAAACAGTTGCTCCTGAATTCCAATCCTCCTCTCTGGAGTACTTAATGGATTTTCATATCCCACTATATCGTCACTTGTCTTCCTATGCCTTTTCTTAGATTTTTTTCCTTCTACACTATCCGTCCTTAACTCATGCTTTCTGAGTCCTTGTAGGCACTATCTGTGATTATGCCTTCCTAGGTAACTAGCACCTAGCTCATGTTATTTCCATGTTTGTAGATCTGACAATATTTTCAATATAACTTCATTTAGTTTTCCCTTCTTTTCCTATGCTCTAAAAATCTTCTCATTGTCATCCTTACAACTTCTTAGCTCAACCCTTAAACTTCTAAGGTTTTTCATCTAGTTAGGAGAGTATTCCTCTCTCTTCTTTCCTACAGACTCTTCATCACGAAGATGCTAAAAGCTATCAGTGTTGTATTGCATCATCCTATTGGTCATCCCCTCACCTTCTCAAAATTCCTTAGTGTCCTCTTCTGTGCTTTTACAAATAACACATTTACCCATCACCTTGGCTCATCTGTAATAAGAATATTGATATGAGGCTATCTGAAACACCAAATCTCAAGTTTGTCTGTTATACTTCTAGTCGTCCATCATGTCAGAATTATTCTAGCAGCACATGCAGGCATACAACACACAATCTACAGTTAGCACACATTTGCACACAAAAAACAATCATCTTTCAATAGCACAGAGTGTGGTCTTCCACATTGTAATGCAAATCAATATTATTTTCCAAGGGTCTAATATTGAACTCTTTCTCTAATTCCATACCACTCTATAAAAAATCTCTAAAAATTTATCCTCGTAGGCCCATTCGGTCTAAGTGCTAAACTTGGGTACTTAAATACCAACCTGTAATGCTCCCAACCACCCCCTTAAATTTCTCAGGATGATGGGAAGTGTTAGTTTTAATTAGCTTGACCTGTAAGGTCCCATTATGGAAATTGGAGCATAAAATATTCCTTCCATACCAATGTTAGTGGAATTAATCTTCGATGGCACCATAACATCTAGCTCGTCAAGAGATTTCTAGTGATATAAACCTTACCTAAATTTGAATCTTGCATTGAAAGTTACGCCTTCTTGAAGATTGAATAGATAGGTATTGCCACCTAGCACTCCACTTAGCCAATAGATTAACCACCTCATGATTTAAACCTTTAGTCCAAGTTAATAGTGGGACCCCTACCTCGCCAACAATTAATGACATCTACTATTGGAGCCTTCCACATTAGCTAAAAGGCAATCCTTCTGTTGCAACTTTTGTTAACTATGTCCACAACCAGAAAAAAGGTCAACCATACCAGGTACTAGACATAATGCAAAGATAGAAAAATTTCCCTCCTAAAATGTTAAATTTGATTTTGTGCTCTTTGTTATCCAAGCTAATAAATCAAGGAAAACCTCATGAATCTACTTATAGGTGCAATTTGGGATGACATGGTATGTCATCTAACACCACCTAGTATGCATGTGCCTGCGTAGAATCCACATCATTTGATCCACATCACCCTACCTTCACAACACACACTGACATAAGGCTAACATCACCCTTCCATGTGGCATCCTCTGTCAGTGCCAAGTGTCATCCAAAAACCAGCTTCTTGGCCCTCCAAAAGGGTTTTTTTCTACCATGTGCCATATTAAAAGCATGCAACTTCATCGTCCTTACTATGTCATTCTACCTACATGGAATCCAAGTGGGTTTACCCTAGCCTTCGTGGCCACCACAACTTGTTACAAGTCCCACAAGGCAGAGCCCTTTGTGCAATTTCATGCTTTCCCATTTATAGATGGAAGGGGCTTCACTCGTTCTCTCTGTCAACCACCTTTAGGTCCAAAATGGTTCAATTGATTCTATTTCTAACAAATGGCACAACATGAACCTTCTCTCCATCTGATTCTAACCCTTTGGATCATGTTTTCTAACTATGTGTATTAAGCATTCATTCAAGCCATGCAAACAACTTTGTAACTCAAAAAAATATCAGCAAGCAATGAGGCCTCCTGACCCCTCTTAATCATGAAAACATATAAATAACATCTCATTAGTGCCATCCAAAAATACCACATTCCTCCATGAACAATATTGTTAAATGCATTGCCATAATACCTAATAATATAATTTACCATTCATAATGCAACATATGGATAGGTCAATATAATTATTTAATTACCTTAGATGGCTAGTAACTGAGGGAGGGACTTCAACTCTCCACCCAACCATAGGCTAGATACACTACAATGTCTTTTGCAGCTGTCCACCCCCGAGAAAAATTCAATGACTGACGAGTAGGTGCTCAAGGAAATTCAAACTAATACAAGTCAACCAGATCACATGGGAACCCATAGCACATAATGCCTCCACTTGATACCCAGGATTCCAGAGCACACAATGTTCCCACCCAATCAAGCAATTTAGGGAATATAGAGCACACAATTCTCCAACCAAAAATCACTATAAGAATCCAAACCCCATAGTGTCTCCACCTAATTCATAATACAATAATCTAGAGCCCACTATGTCTCCACCTGTAATTCGACAGGAGTCCAAAGCATGCTATGCCTCCACTTGTTAGGTTTCACGAGAATCTAGGGTCCACCTCGAGCGTATCCACCTATGGAAGAACCACAAGAAGTCCTAAAGTCCAAAGAATCTCCACCTACTAAATAGGAATCTAGAATCCAAATTGAACCCACCTTCTAAACACAACAAGATTCTCCTTACTCCACACTCCTCAACATGCTTACATGTCTTGTGCATCCACAAAGGTTTTGGCCTTTTCTTCAATGATTACCTTGCAATTCTCCTTGTGCAACTGAGAGTGTTCACTCTCCTTTTATGATTTTGCATAAAAATTCTCATTCTCCCTATGTCTCCAAGAATTTTGCTCTAAATACCACCAACACCAATGCCTTATCCCTTTTCCCCTTGCGTGTTTACTCCAAAACACATTTTTTGAGTTAGTGGATGTATGCTATTTTTTTTGCTTTACTACAAACAACCCATACTTTCCTTCAATGCACCAACAACCCCATAAATTAATTAGGGAAATAGGTGATAAAATGAATGCAGTGGTTTGAGTTTATAACAAAAACCTCCTCAACTTATAAATCTGTATCCACTCCTCCAACATAATCACTGTGTTACATTTTCACAATATTACATGAATTACAATTCTTAATAAAATTTACAAGAAAAAAACAAAAAAGATTGTCACATTGTGGCTAACACTCTTTCTATAATTGTATAGACAATAATAAAAATAAAATCATTGGAAATAAACTGATAAAAAAAATTCAAACAACTCAAAAACTCATAAAACAAAATCATGTTGAAAAATAATGATACAAGTGAAAGTATTTATAAATAGTATAAACTCAAAAACAAATAATAATAAATTGATAAATCAAGAAAACAAATAAAATTTTATAGGGCTCACATTATTTCACGAAGAAATCATAAAATAATGGAGGGTTGTCGTACATGACATAATGGGAGAACCATTTATTCCTATCATTATTGTTATAGGTAATATAAAGTTATCTAAAAGCATAATAATTAGTATTTTACTTCAAAAGTACTTGATACTTTAAGGAATAAGTTTTCAATTCAAGTTTTCATAGACGTTAATGTATTAGTTGAATTTTGATATGATGTTTATTTATTTCGTTATGAAAATATGCCAAAATGGACAAAGCCTTTCTACCAAGCAACATCTGTATTCCTCATCTCCTCATGACTTGGTATTGGTTTTCTACCAAAGATGCCCTAGTATCATGCAAGCATGACCCCGTCGCCAACAAATGTCTATAACCCCTTTAGGTTTACATATACATCCCACTCTAGTTAAAATAATATTTCACTCACTCATTCGAGTTAGTATAAATATTCGGTGATAAGAAGTGGGAGGATACATGTGTTATTTTAATTGGCTAAACATTGGAGTAGTATAAGAAATTTTCTTCACTTCATAGCAAGTCATGCTCATATAAAAATAATAAAAGA
>APFE030945462.1:0-13393 GCA_000404065.3 Pinus taeda | reverse complement strand
CATCGCAAGAAAAGTTTGTCTAAAGTTGTATAGAACTTTATTATTCTAGGGTTACAATTATTATTTATAGTTGTATAACCAGAATAATTTTTTATAATTAATATATATCTATTTTAACATTAGATTTATTAACCATATTAGATTTATTAACCATCTAGAAGGATCGAAGGATCAAAATTAGATTTATTAATCATCTAGAAGGATCGAAGGATCAAATATCTTTATGTGAATTTTTTATTTTTTTTTAACTTTGACAATACATATAGTTATATGTATATGCAACATGTTCTTTGTCATGTTTTATAATTTTTTGTTTATTTTTGTTGTTATATATATATATATATATTCCACAGGAAAAATCAAACTTTTTATTAATTGAATACAAAGTTACATTGTATCTGCAATGAAGAATTCCATAATCAAATTATGAATCCTCCATGCGCAAAAAGTGAAAACAACAACATATTGAGGAAAAGTGTAAAAGCACTTGCTCAATACAGATAATCATAAGTAAAACTACTATAAACAGAGATCCAAATTGGTCTCTTCAAACAATCGAAGAAAACAACCATAAACAAAAATATATATAGGAATAGTATCCAAAGTCCATCTGACATATACAACATAAATAAAAACTGAAAGAGAGCCAAAAGCTGAAAACACAGTTTAGTCCCATAGTAGCAAAGATGTATAGAGTTACCCACATACAAAACTGCAAAAATGAGAGAAATTTAGAAGAAAGGAGGTTGATCCGACTCAGTGACCAACCCGTAGACCGAATTGATTATGTGCTAGGTGTCTAGAGCTTGTTGTAGACCTTTTCTAGGGAAATAATTTGCCTCCATATTCCTTTCCCTGTAAATGTGACAAACAATTAAATCAACAAAAGTTGATTCAATATACAAAAAATAATCTAAAATAGGAGTCAGAGTAAGATTTTGACAGCGCTGCAAATGGTTTGACCAGTTAATCACATTCATGGTGTCACAAAAAATCTGAGTTGAAACAATCCCCAACTGCCATAACCAATATAAGAGATTTTTTAGAGTTTTTAGTTCAGCAAAGTTATTTGAACTAGTGCCAATACCCACATAATATTTTAGGAATTTGTGATCATTTATGTGAATGATTATCCCTGCCCCACAATGAACATGAGCATCTAAAGCCCCATCAAAATAATCCCACAGAATATCTTGTCTACTAATTTCTTCCTGAATAATCCTACTAGGAATAAGACGAGTGATATGAGGAATCAATTTGTAGATAGAGGCCCATTGAATAACTATAAGATAGGGATCCAAAGGCTAATCCATAAAGATGCATTTGTTCTGAGCCAGCCAAATCCCACAGCAAATAATTGGGACAATATTTCGATAATGAGAATCAGATGAATGAGATCACCAATTTTTCCATGCATCCTCCAACGAGACCCCAGACCAAAGTGAATTAATACCAACAACCTTCAAAAAAAGCTCCCAAGTTCTTATAGCAAAAGGACAGGTTAAAAAAAGATGAGAGGATATTTCTTCAAATTTTTTGCAAAGGGCACACCAACCTGGGCCATGTTTATTTCTCTTTTGTAGGTTATCCCAGATTGGGACTTTGTTCTTGAGAATACAACAGAAAAAGAGTCTGGATTTTGTAGGACAAATGAGTTTACACAAAGGCTTGGACCATAGGTGCCTAAACCCACCCACCCTTCTATCCATTTGTAAATTGTAACCAAAATTCGGAGCATAAAAACCACTAGGCAAGAAGACCCAATAAATATCATCAACGCTTTCCTTTATATATAAATTTGATCTCTGTAGTTCCATAGTGTAGTCCCTCTAGACACCCTCCCATTAGGCTGAAGGTCTAAATCCCTAGTTGACTTCCAACCCTAACTCAAAAAACTAGTGGTTCCCTTATTTGAGATTTAATTGAGAGAAAATATTGGCTTGGGAAAAAGGGACTCTCTCATCTCCCTTGGAAGAGTGTAAACCTTAGTACAACCAACCCACAAATCCACTCCCACTCTAACACTAGAACCATCCCCAACTAGCCAGGATAACCCATCAGCTACAATGCCAAAGGATTCAATCGTTGCCTTCCAGATGACCAAAGAGTTTTTATAAGTCTTCCCCTGTGTTATCAACCAATCCATCAAGGCGAAAGGATCAATATATTTCCTTTTTATCACTGATGTCCATAGGTTATCCTTGGTTAAAATATTCTAGCTAGATTTTGCTGCCAAAGAGAGAGAAAAAAAAGAGAGATCCTTTATTCCCCATCCTCCCTTATCTTTTGGATTAGAAATTCTCCCAGGCCGCCCATGGGAGAACATCATCATCCTTAGAGCCCACCCAAATAAACTGACAACATATTTTCCTAATTTGAGAAAGAATTCCTTTCAGGACCAGTGAAAGAGAAATCCAGTAAACTGGTATGGCCTGTAAAACCAAGTTTATAAGAACCAAGTGCCCAACTCGAGATATCCACTTAAAGCTCCAGTGCGTTGACACTTAATCATTGAGATTGGGTGAACACTTGTAAATAATGTAAATAGTAAATAATGGAAAATAAAGAACCATCATGAGTTGAAGCCCAAGAGTCACTCCCTCATGTATATAACCATGAGTAATCTTAATGAATAGAAACAATTCTCTTTGAGGAGCTACCACCTAGTCTGACATGGTATCAGAGTGTAGGTCTCAAATTAGTTTTCTGTAGTGTAACTCATGTTAGATTTCTCTGCCATTTTTTGATCTGATAATGAGATCTAAGACAATTAATAAGGTATTACAGACTCAGGTGCATGGATTTTCCTATGTTATTTTATGCAATGGATCAATCAGATTGCGAAATACATAAACTATGAAGCAGTAAAAGACTATAATAGACAAACACATAAAAACAAAGCAAGTTTAATAAGGAGTTCACCCAATGCTCCTAGGCTACATCTCCTAGTCCAACCTTCAGTGGTGGCCTCTCTATTATGTCTTAAAGCCGAGTTTTTACAATAGTATGAGCTCAATTTGAGACTCAATACACACAAATATAATAGTAAGAGTTTGCTTGAACCTCTCAAGTTTTCTCTAAGTACAGAGACTTTCTGGATCACTCTCTATCTCTATCTTAGCTATGTCTTGACACTGCCTACTCTGTCTTTTGTTTGCTATGGCTTTAAAGCCAAAACAGTGATGCCTATTCGTTTCAGCTTCTTAGCTTTCAGTCTCCCCATCCTCTGTCTGCTCAGACACCTTTCTGAGCATTAGCAATCATTGCTAAATGCTTCTAAGGGTGGTGGCCACCTGTACTGTAATGGTATGGCTTTTGGGCCTCTGAAATCCTTTGGAATGACCAAAAACGATCATTTTTTGTTTTGTACAAAGAACGTTGCAACACTGTGAAATTATGCCGAAAACACTTCTTATTTCGGACTTCAAAAGTCCTTAATTTTGGTCTATTCCTCTATCGGGTCTGTCCTTATCGCTATTGCAAGTCGCTTCAGCCCTGCACCAAGGTTCCCCTTTGTATTTTAGAAATATGTTAAAACTCTGAAATTCCATTAGAAATGGCCTTTCTCTGGACTTGAAACAATATATAATAGCCTTAAGGAATCCTTTTGGGTCTGACTTATCGCATCCGCGCTTCACTCCTTGTATTTTGTTTAACGAACTAAATACGAAAAATACATTAAAAATGGATTTTCTGCGAATCTCAAATCTTATGAAATAATATTGATAAAACCATCGAGTTCGGTTCATCAAATTGCTTCATAATGTCTCTCCGATTGTGATATCGCGATGCGATTAATCGCAATCACATATCGCTCATGCCTTGGGCCATTGTAAGTATTCTTGTAATCTCCGATAGCGGTCATGCGATGCAACATGGGCCATTGATCTACGTGCTTAATCGATGGTCCTAATTGACTTTGTTGGTCGTTGTCACAAGTGGTATGTAGTCTGTGCTGATATCTGCTGTGTGCCAATTGCAATTTCTAATCAGATCTGGGCCGTTGATTGGCCAGATTTGACGGCTATTGTGCATTCATTGTTCACGCCTCCAATAATCTATTTTTTCACGGCTTTCTCTAGTTTTTGCTTCCCGATAGTGTTTTTCAACCATTCTAAGGGCTCTTGGCATGTGATTGTTTTGATCTTTGGCATGTTTTTAAGAGATTTCAAGACTTAGAGAGTGTTCTTGGATCCATTTGGATCACGCCTTCCCACTGAAAAGGATTTTGGACCACCAAAAGTAGGTTTTCAAGCATCGCTTAAGTGAGGATATAACTGCCTCACCTGCCCAATCTCTATCCATTTTTCACTACTGGGTTTTGAAGATTTGAGTCCAATTCTTAGGCACTCAACATCCACTCTACGCGTAGTTCTCACCTTCCTCTCTAGAACTGTATCTTCGTGCAACCCATTGAGATATTCAAGCAATAGATCATCAATAGAAGGCAATTGACTTTACTCTTTGAGATCTTCAATTAATGAAGGTTCAAACAGTCTTAAATTTTTTGCATTTCCCACTGAATAGATGTGCATGTATGCTGGCAAATCAAGGCAGAAATCATTCTCACCAATTTTCTCGAGTACCTTAAAAGGCCCATACCTTATTGGCTTCAAGTTCTTTCCCTCACCTTGCATTACGTCCTTGCTGATATACAACCAGACTTGATCACCAACTTGGAAGTTGTGCTCCACCCGGTGTTTATCATGCCTTGCCTTGTATTTGGCTTGGTTCTTTTCCAGCTGTTCCAGCATTGCCTGGTGAATTTCTTGGATCTGTTCGATGAACCTGGTTGCTTTGTCCACATCACTATGTCCAACAACTGTTATGTCTTTTTCGAAGACAAAATCCAAGGGAGAGCTTGGTATAAAACCAAAACAGGTCTCAAAAGGAGATCTCTATGTAGAAGAATGTTTAGCATGGTTGTAAGCATGTTGCACATAACATAAATGTTCATCCCAAAGCTTGGGATGCTTGCTGCAATAACCCCTGAGCAACTGGATCACTGTCCTGTTGACTACCTCTGTTTGGCCATCTGTTTGTGGGTGAAAGGATGTGCTCTTCTTCAGTCTGGTGTCCATTAATTCCCACATACTTGACCAAAACTTCCCAACAAACCGGGAGTCTCGATCAGATACTATGGAAGTGGGTAACCCAAAATGCACCCAGACATGCTGAAAGAACAACTTCGTTATTGTTCAGCTGTAATCTGCTTATTACAAGGTATTAAAATACACATTTCGCTGAACCGGTCCACAATAACATATAAATAGTCATGTCCCTTTCTAGATTTTGGCAATCCCCCAACAAAGTCCATGGAAACACTTTCCTAAGGATGGCAAGGGACTAGCAGTGGAGTGTACAAGCCTAGTTTTCTATTGCTGGGCTTACTTTTAGCACACATGGTACACCCTCTTACATATCTAGAAACTGTTTCATGCATTCTTGGCCAGTAGTAGTATCTTTGCGGCTGTGCAACTGTTTTACTTACACCAAAATGACCTAATATCAGAGAAGTATGTGCTTCCCTAATTATGTTGACTCTTTCAGTTTGTGGAATGCATAGCTTTCCCAAATGATACAAGAGTTGGTCTTTAACATAGTAATCCATATCTTCTACCTTTTTGCCATTACTTAAAGCTGCATAGACATCTTTAAAGTCTATATCTTGAGCATATTGTTGAATGTAGCTTTCATGCATTACTAAGTTATGCTTAAGTATAGCAGATGCATTTAAGGTTGGTTTGGACAACATATCTGCAACTTTATTGTGTATGCCATTTTTATATCTGATGACTAATTGAAACTGTTGTAGGAAACCCATCCACCTATAGTGTCTTGATTGCTGCAATTTAGTTTGTGAGTGCAAATGCTGAAGTGGCTAATGATTAGTATGTATAGTTGTTTCTTTGCCCATTAAGTAATGTTTCCACTTTTTCACACTCTGGACTAATGCACACAATTCTTTATCATATGTAGGATAATTAACTACTACATAATTAAAAGTCTTAGAATGGTAGCATATGGGTTTACCATGTTGCATCAACACTGCTCCCATGGCATTGCCACTAGCATTGGTTTCAATCTCAAATGGTTGTTGAAGATTTGGCAATGCTAGTACTGGTGTTGCACTAATTGTTTCTTTCAAGGTGTCGAAGGCTTTCTGCTGTTTGCCTCCCCATTGAAACACCTTGTTCACTCCTGTTAAAGCATGTAAGGGTGCTGCAATTAAGGAAAACTTAGCAATAAACTTTCTCCAATACTATGTTGCTCCTAGGAAGCTTCTAACTTCTGTAGCAGATTTGGGTTTAGGCCAGTTTACAGTGACTGCAACCTTAGAGGGTTCTATCGTCAATTCACCACCCCCTACAATATCACCCAAATAATTCAAATATGTTTTGCCAAATTCACATTTTGATAATTTCACATAGAGATTTTCTTTTTTCAAAACATCTAGAGTCTTCTTTACATGCTTCAAATGTTCTTCCCATGTTTTACTGAAAACAAGAATGTCATCCAAATATACAATTACAAAATCATCAATAAAAGGCCTGAGTACATCATTCATAAGTCTCATGAAAGTGGTAGGAGCATTAGTTAAGCCAAAAGGCATAACTAGCCATTCATAAAACCCTTGCTTTGTTTTGAAAGCAGTCTTCTATGCATCTTTCTCTGCTACTCTGACTTGATGGTAACCACTACACAAGTCCAACTTGGAAAAGTAAACAACTTCCTTCAACTGATCCAATAGATCATCAATGCAAGGAAGGGGGTAATGATTATTGATCGTTATTTTATTCAACGCTCTGTAATCAGTGCACATCCTCCACGAACCATCTTTCTTCCTCACCAACACAATTGGAGATCCGCATGGTGATGTGCTTTGTCTTATGAACCCTTTCCTGAGCAGCTCCTGTACCTACTTCTTAATATCTACATTCTCTAAAGCGGATAACCTGTACATTCCAATGTTAGGCAATGGAGCATCTTGCTACAAATTAATATCATGTACAATTTCCCTTTTGGGTGGCAGACCTTTAGGTTCTTGAAATAGGATATCATATTCTAAAACAACATTTTCTAAATCATCTTGTTGTTTAGCATCACAGCCTTCAAATACATTGGTTTTATCAGGTTTCTTTTCCTTTAAAACCATGAGTAAAAATTGCTTGCATGAATTTACAATTCTTTTCATCTGCCCTGAGTTTATGAGAGTATAATTATTCTTGAGTTTATGAGCTCTTACAATATATTTGATTCCATCTTTAATGAGTTGATATCTATTTTTAGCTCTATATAAAATGGCTTTTCTATCATACAAGTAGGGACTTCCTAAAATAATTCTACATATGTCCAAGGGAATGATATCTAACTCAACCTCATCTACAAATGCGGACCCAAAAGAAAACCTAAGTTTACATTGTCTAGTCACTTGTAACTTTGCTTTATCACATACCCAACCTAATGGATATGGCTTCTTGTGAGGTGTGGTTAGTAATCCCCACTTCTTTACAATTGCTTCAAAAATTAAGTTTACTTGTGAGCCACTATCAAACAAGTATCAATCTTTTGATGCTTGGAAATAACTCTAATATGAAAAATCTCATGTCTTTTCCTCTCATTTTCTTCACTATCAATAGTTTGTGCATAATTACTAGTAGATGCTTTAGAATTTTTACCTTTTATACCTGTGGCTGTGATTGTTGTTTCATCACCTATGTCTGACCCCAAATCTTTTTGTATAGCAGCAACAATCTTCTTATTCTTGCCATCGAACTTCTTGGGTTTCAGCTCCAAATGTAAAGACTAGCAATGTTCATCATCATGTCCATCCTTCTTGCAGTGAGTGCATGAAGGTTTGGTCTTTTGTACATAATTTGCCTTCCTCTCTTTCCATTTTTTCTTCCTCTTCTCCTTGTTCTTGCTTGCAGTGGGTTTTGATGATCCCCCAATCTCTGGGTTCACATTCTTACCTCTAGCCTCTAGATGGGTAGCCTGGACAGATACCTCATCTATGCTAGTAGGTTTAAACATGAGAATGGTGTGCCTCAAATAGTTGTGTATACCACCTATATACTTTAGCAAACTTTCAAGTGAGTCTAAATAAATGCCTAGAATCAAAGCTCTTTTTCTAAATTCTTGGGTGTAGTTTTGTACACATTTCCCCTTTAATTGGCGCAGAGTTTGCCAACTCATCGTAGATTACTACATATAAGCTAGTGGATAGAATTGTTTTTTAATTTCAGAAACAAATTCACTCAAGACAGAAAGAATTTTACCATGCTTCTTCAAGTCAGCTTGTGTCCTGCGTTCCCACCATACCAAGGCAGTTCCTCCAAGGCGTAAGCTGGCCAGCTGAATTTTTCTCCTGTTTGAATCAATGCTCTGCACCTTGCAATACACATCAATCTGTCCAATCCAGTTATCTAGCTTCTCTGCATTTAATTCTCCATCATATATTGGCAAGTCAAATTTAACATCTAATTTAATCAAAGATGTTTTCTTCTTTTTATTTTCAGGGTTGTCAGGAGGTGTGGATAGAGGAGCCTCTTTTCCTTTCCCTTTGCCTTCAGAAGGCCATCTATAAGAGATTCTTCTATTCCTTTGTCTTGTTTGGAGGTTGAAGAATCTTCACTTCGACCATTCTTAAATTCTTGATACATTTCTTCTACCACAGCTCTCATGGTCATGAAACTCTCCATGAACTGAGAGTCTGATTCCAAGGGATTTTCTTCTACCATTTTCCTCCTAGGATAGACTCTACCAATTTTTGGATTAGCTTCAACCAGTTCTCCTTCTCCTAATTTGAGCTTTGACCTAGTTATCATTCACAAATCCAGCACAAGCTTGTTTAACCTTAGCAAACCTAAAGCTCTGATACCACTTGATATGATAATGAGATCTAAGACAATTAATAAGGTATTACAGACTCATGTGCATGGATTTTCCTATGTTATTTTATGCAATGAATCGATCAAATTGTGAAATACATAGACTGGGAAGTAGTAAAGATTATAATAGACAAACACATAAAAACACAGCAAGTTTAATAAGGAGTTCACGCAATGCTCCTAGGCTACATCCCCTGGTTTAGCCTTCAGTAGCGACCTCTCTATTATGTCTTCAAGAAGAGTTTTTACAACAGTATGAGCTCAATTTGAGACTCAATACACACAGATATAACACTAAGAGTTTGATTAAACCTCTCAAGCTTTCTCTGAGTACACAGACTTTCTGGATCACTCTCAGTCTCTGTCTTAGCTCTATCTCATTAGTGCATGCTCTGTCTTCTGTTTGCTATGGCTTTAAAGCCAAAACAATGCTACTTG
Organism: Pinus taeda; assembly: GCA_000404065.3. NCBI lineage: Eukaryota > Viridiplantae > Streptophyta > Pinopsida > Pinales > Pinaceae > Pinus > Pinus taeda. The sequence continues at coordinate 4,064 of APFE030945462.1, read as the reverse complement.
TTTGCTTTAACTTCTCGGCTTTCAGTCTCTGCATCCTCTATTTGCTCAGACCCCTTTCTAAGCATTAGAAATCATTGCTAACACTTCTAAGGGTGGTGACCACTTGTACTGTAACAGTATGGCTATCGGGCCTCTGAAATCCTTTGGAATGCCCAAAAATGATTGTTTTATGTTTTGTACAGAGAACGTTGCAAAATTGTGAAATTCTGCCCAAAACACTGCTTATTTTGGACTTCAAAAGTCCTTAATTTTGGTTTATTCCTCTATCAGGTCCATCCTTATCGCTATCGCAAGTCGATTTGGCCCTGCCCTAAGGTTCCCCTTTGTATTTTAGAAATACTTTAAAACTGAGAAAATGATTAGAAATGGCCTTTTCTCCAGACTTGAAACAATATATAATAGCCTTAAGGAACCCTTTCGAGTCCGACTTATCGCATCGGCGCTTCACCCCTTGTATTTTGTTTAACAAACGAAATATGAAAAATACATTAAAAATGGCTTTTCTGTGGATCTCAAATATTATGAAATAATATTGATAAAATCGTCGGGTATGGTTCATCGGATTGCTTCATAAGGTCTCTGTAATTGCGATATCATGATGCTATTAATCGTAATCACATATCGCTCATGCCTCGGACTGTTGTAAGTGCTCTTGTAATATCTGATAGCGATCATGCTATGCAATGTGGGTCATCGATCTGCACACTTGATGGACGGTCTTAATTGACTCTACTGGTCACCATCGCAAGTGGTATGTAGTCTACGCCGATATCCATTGTGTGCCGATTGCGATTGCCTATCAGATCTGGACCGTTGATCAACCAGATTTGACGGCTACTGTGCATTCATTTCTCACACCTCCAATACTCTGTTTTTTCATAGTTTTCTCTAGTTTTTGCCTCATGATAGTGTTTTTCAGCCATTCTAGGGCTCTTGGCATGCGATTGTTTTGATCTTTGGCATGTTTTTAAGAGATTTCCAGACTTAGAGAGTGTTCTTGGATCCATTTGGATCATATTTTGTCCCTCTATTCTGCATCTTTTGCAGACTAAAACAAAAGGTAAAAACCTCTCTCTTTATTGAGTGCATTATTGCATGTCATATTCAACAGCAATATTACTGTTGAAGGAGCCATATTGCTACATTGAGTCATTGATTTGCAAGATGGTGTGTTGGTAAATTAATTCTGTCTGCATTGGTAGACTCCTCTTACACCCCTCCTCACTGTGCTATCATTTCCATGTGTGATCCCCTCTGCCACTGCCATACGCGGCCCTCCTCCATACATAGTCGACAGGAAGCATAGTCTGCTTCTCCTCCACACACAGTCGGCCCATCCTCTACACATAGTCGGTAACTCCTGATGTTGTTGAAGCCACACTGCATTTCAATGGAGCTTGCAGAAGAAATCTTGGCATTGTAGGCATTGTCTTCGTGCTCAGAGATGGTAACGACCTAGAGATATGGATTTTCTCATATTCTAGGCTACGACTTGAATAATAATGTAGCCACATACAAAATCTCATTCAAGGCCCTTATATTATGGTGCATAGACGGTGTCTACGACGATGCCAGAGTGACTATGGGCGAAGTGTTTGAATGTGGTTGCCATCGACTATTTGACTTTGCTGCGTTGTGGGTCTCAGACTCAGTGCCTCCACGTAGGAATATAAAACACTTTTCACACCTGGTATGCTTGTATATCAATTCCATATATTGACTCCTCCTCATTTTGTATGCTGTTATATCGATTCCATATATCCCTTTTGTATGCTGGTATAGGTTGAATCTGCCATATATGGTCTCACATCCACGCTGTCCATAATACGTTGAATGGTATTACAATTATCATACTACTCTTAGTGCCTGAATATATCTCTTATATATCTCAGGTATAAGATATATCTATATATATATTATATATATATATATATATAATATATATAATATATATATATATGTTATGGAAACCAGCTCACAAAAAGAAGAAAAGATAGATCAACGCCTTAGAATTTAGCCTCTTCGAGGGGGCAACCTCCTTTACATTACACAAATGAATGATTCCTTGATGATTCAAAGGACAAAACCTCCTTTCTATATATAGGAATCTGAGGAGTGATAATATAAGCCAGCCGACCTAACAATAATAATACGAAGGCATAAAAATAAAAATAGAGGGATTCTATGGAGCACAGTAATAACATTATGGGGACAATAGGGGCACAACAATATTAATAAGGGATACAACTACAATAGTAATGGGGTAATCACTAGTATTATAGGGAACTAACATGCCCCTCTCCTTCAAAAAAGTGTTGTCCTCAATGCTTGAGTAGTTCTGGATGCTTCCGTGTAAAATTCTCATCCTCCCATGTGGAATCTTCAGCGGATAAGTTCTTCCACTAGATGAGATACTCCGAAATTGATCGATTTCATAGCTGTCAAGTTCTTTTTTCTATGACTATTGCTGGTTCCAATATAATTTTTTCTTCCTCGTCAAGTTCTGGCAATATTGTTTGAACTAGGAGCTTGTCATCTATAACCTTCTTTAAACATGAAACATGGAAAATTGGGTGCACTTGAGAAGCTACAGGAAGCTCCAATTTGTATGCCATAGTACCATTCTTTTGCAACACCTTGTATGGACCATAATACTTTGGTGATAATTTATTATCCTTCTTAGCTTGCTTGAAGGACATTTGTTTATATGGTTGTAGCCGTAGGAATACACAATCACCTACATAAAAAATTCTTTCGCTGTGATGTTGATCTGCCTGTTGTTTCATTCTATTCTACACCAACACGAGGTTATCCTTTAAGAGTTGGAGGACTTGTTCTTGATGCTCAATGTGATGTTCCACTGCTTGAACCTTAGAATTTTCTCTTAAATATGATGTGATGGATGGTGGCTGATATCCATAAAGTGCCATAAATGGGGTCATTTTTGTTGTTGTATGGAAGGAAGTGTTATACCACCATTCAGCCAGAGGCAAACATTTGACCCATTGTGTCTGTTTATCAGATACAAAGCAACGAAGATATCCTTCCAAACATTTGTTTACTATCTCAGTTTGCCCATCAGATTGAGGATGATAAGATGAGCTAGGAGCTAACTGAGTACCAAGACAAGAAAATAATTATGTCCAAAAATTTCCAGTGAAAATGGGATCTCTGTCACTTACAATAATCATTGGGTTTCCATGTAGCTTTTAGATTGTTTCCATAAATGCACTAGAAACTATACTGGCTTTAAATGGGTGTGATAATGCACAAAAGTGTGCATACTCAGTAAGTCTGTCAACTACCACCATGATGACACTCTTTCCTCCAGACTTGGATAAACCTATGATAAAATCCATTGAAACCTCCTCCCAACATTGGCTTGGAATGGATAAAGGTTGTAATAGACCCGGTGTCTTAATTGTTTCAACTTTATTTTGCTGGAAAACCAACATTCCGCCACAAACTTTTGAATATCTGATTTAAGGCCCTCCCAAAAAAATTCCTTCTTAACCCTCTGGTAAGTTTTTAAAAATCCCGAGTGCCTTCCTAAGGGAGAAGTGTGCAATTCCATAAGAATCTTTTGTTTTAGATGGGAATTCTTACAGAGGTATAAGAGATCTTTGTACCATAATGAATCATTTTTCCAACTAAATGTATCTGACGTACTAGAATCTTGTTGTAACTTTCGAATAAGTGCCCACACTTCTTCGTCATTCTTACATTCCTCCCTTGCTTCATTTATCCAATCTGGTTGGATAATAGAAATGGCACACAACAATGCTTCCACATCCTCATCCTTTCTTGAGAGTGCATCTGCCACCACATTTTGCTTCCCTTATTTGTAGATGATTTCAAAGTCATAACCCAACATCTTTGTGACCCACTTTTGTTGCTCTTCAGAGGATAATCTTTGTTCTAAAAAGTATTTAAGGCTATCATGATCCGTTTTTACCTTGAAGTGTCTTCCCATAAGGTAGGGTCGCCATTTCTTAAGTGCATGGAGTACTACCAACATTTCCTTCTCATAAATAGCTTTGTGTAAAAACTTTCCCTTGATTGGA